>VXBR01008498.1:0-27951 GCA_013400215.1 Cisticola juncidis
AATACATGTTTTTGGTTACATTTATAAACAAAAGACAGGACCACCCCAGGGTGTCCCTGCACCCCAGAAGCAGAGCTGTGGCTGTGGAGGGGCAACCTGAGGGGAAGGTGACCAAGGCCAGGCTGCAGAGACTGGTCCAGGCTGCAGAATTGTTGGGGGAGATGAAAATTTAACAGGAAAGTTTTACAGATATGAATGCCTAGCAAAAGGTTCTCTGGATATGAAGGCAAATTTAGATACACAAAAATAAAAGATGTTTAAGTTAGGGATTGCTGAGTTAATTGTTACTGGACAAAGGTTGAGACGAGTTAGAAGTAGACTTTTATGGCTAACATAAAAGGATAAGTTGTCTACAAACAAAATGTTTTTACCAACTAAAGAGAAATCTTAGGAAAAGCATAGGCAAACAAAACCCATGTTTTTACCAAGTAGGAAGAATTTTCCACTGCAAGAAAACAGCAAAACAACTTTAAGCTTAAACTGTAACATACTAACTCATGTGATTGGACAGTAGTGATCATAATATAGTAATGATAATAGGTAAGAAGTTACTATAAAGTTATTGGGTAAGATGGTGGTTGGTTGTTATGTATTAAGAAGCTCAGTAAAGAAAATATATAATGCATTGTATCCAGAACTAAGGTGGCTTCAGGCTTGCCTATAAGCTGTAGCTGGCAGCTTTTAGGCTTTTCTTTCACCCATGACCCAGGACTGCTGCAATAAAGAGCATTTTGGAAAAGAGCCGCCTGTCATCCCCACATCTCTCTCTCGTCTGGCTCTTACACAGGATGAAGGTACATGTGGGAATTCCAGGCACAGAAAATTCCCCAAGTGTTGTGCAAGTAGGCTCAAACACAGAAATGAATACAGTGTTCAGCTTGAGGCCTTGGAAAAAACTTCCAAATTTAGAGCCCATGAGCAAGAATGCAGGTTTGTAATACAGAGACATGTTAATCTAGGTAGTGGAGAGTTTTAAGGTTTTAAAGTTAAGACACAGAAGTAGTTATAAAGGTAACAAGGAGTTTTGAGGTGTAGTTCTGTAGAATTGTGTGTCACTGTATGATTGGATAAAAAAGTCCACATTGTGGCAGGACATGTGATATATTTTAATTAGGTGTTGGTGTGAAAATTAAAACAATATATGTGGCAGGAGTTTATTGGCTAATAAACCTTTAAAACCCCTTGTAACCTGTGGTCTTGTGACCACCAACCACGAACTTTTGGTGTATGCAGTGAAGATGTTCTCACTCCATGAGACTGAGGCAATAAATAATTTTTTAAGACATCTCCCAGTGGTCCCATTTCTCATAATATCCCGACAGGTACGGGGTGGGATGAGGGGACCTAGAGGGTCAGGGATGCTCCAAGGGAGGATGGTGGCTCTGGGGGGAGCACAGGACAGCCCAGGGTGGGTTTTGGCTGTGGGCCCAGAAATGGTTTTGGTGGAGTAGAGCAGCCATGGCTCAGGCCAGGCACAGCTCCTGCTGTCCTGCCCCAGCCACAGCCCTGTGCTGGCTGGGAGTGGCACCTGGACCTCCTACAAGGAGCCCAGGATGTCCCACCTGGGCAGACAAGGTCCACACCAGCTCCAGCTGCCCAGTCCCTCCCTCATGGGTGCTTCAGGCAAGGCTGCTGTGGACAACAGTACCAGCAAGGAGGTGAAACTTTCCTTAGCCCTCTCCAGCTCCATTCCCAGCTTCATTCCCACCTCATGGGAGACAGGCTGGAGACAGCCTGCTGGGTACCAGGGTGTCTGGAGAGGGGCCATGCAGGCAGGGGCTGTGGCCAGCAGTGCGATGGGCAAAGCACCAGCAAACTCCTCCCTGGCTCAACCTAATCCTGCTAAGAGCAGAGCTCTCAGTTTTGCTATTGTTACAGAGATTTTTAAAGTAATATAAATGTTATAAAATTATGTGAAGTTAGAAAACATTAACTGTACAGTTAAACACTTACCCTGAATGTAAGCGACTCCCTCCAAAAATTTGATTCCTCTGTAAAATTTGATGTCTGAGACCAAATCCCAACCCTGCTCTCCAAACATTAATAATCACCACGCATTTACCCTGTGAATTACCAGTGCTGAGAATGGAGCAAAGAGGCATTTCCTTTTGCTTTTTTACCTTTCCACCTGAGCAAATCCTGCACCACGAGGTCCCTTCCTCCTCCAGCACCTTTTTCCCACAAGAGGGAGCCAGGAACCAGCTCATGAGCTCCATGAGCTGTAAATCAGGCTGGAGATTAATTTTGTTCAGCAAAGGATCCTCCATCCCAAGGCTAGACTGGAAATTCAGCTTGTTTTCTTCCTGGAAATACAGGATTTTTTTCCTCCACAGCCCAAAGTTTTTAATCAATCCCAATGGTTGCTATTAGATTTCCCCCTCACATTTTTCCCTGCTGACCACCCCCAGTGACACCTTTCCTCACCCATCCCACTCTGTCACTTGCTCCTTGCAATGCTGTAAATAAAGTCAGGTTTTCAGCCAGTTCCAGGACCCCTTCACCCCAGCAGTCAAATCCTGCTGATTTACATTGCCATAACTCAAATCTGGTGAAGTACTTTGGGAAAGCAGATGTTTCCCATAAATTTAGCATCACAGATATTATTGTCAGAGCTGTCCCATGACTGAAAACGTCAAAATGAAAGAGAAGTCTTCCCTTCTCAGAAAAACTCCTTTACTCAAAGGGATGTGAGTCCCAGGCCAGATCAGCAAAACCCTCCAGGGATGGGGACTTCACCACTGCCCTGGGCAGTTGTGCCAGGACTGGACAGAGCTTCCTGTGAAGGAATTATTTCTCATATCCAATCTAAACCTCCCTTGGTGCAATTTGAGGCGATTCCTCTTGCTCTGTCACTTGGGAGAAGATCCTGACCCACTCCTGGCTGTCTCCTCCTGTCAGGAGTTGTGCAGAGCCAGAAGGTCCCTCCTGAGCCTCCTTTTCCCCAGGCTGAGCCCCTTTCCCAGCTCCCTTGGCAGCTTCTCACAAAAGATCCTTAGGCAAGAGGCAGAACTTCCACTGTGTGTGAGCATTTCTTCTGTGATCCATATAAAACATGCCTCTGACCTGGAATAACCTGGAAAATAACCTGGGAAAGGAGGAGAACAAAAAAGAGCAAACAAAGTGCAGAGGCATCAAGGCAGACTGAGATGATACTTGAATTTCAAGGCAGACTGAGATGATACTTGAATTTCAAAGAGTTGAGGTTTTATCTGCGATAATTTCTGATCCTAATTTGAAGGGGACTGTGATTGTATAAGCACTTGTGGTCTGATAGTGAGGACATTCTGAAAATGATGGAGAAGGACTCTGAATGTGAGATTACTGGGCAGTCACTCCTCTTCCACTGGACTGCTAACACTCTTGAGGTTTTGGATTTGTATTTCACCTCCCACGGAAATAAAGTTTTAAAAGGCAAATATTTCCAGTCTATCACTACAGAACAGGACCATTTTTTGTGCAATTAAAAACAATTGTTGAGAAAGCTGAGTGCCTGCTCCCATCTGACACAGCACAATGACAGATCCTGTCTAAGAGCTGAGATGAATATCTCAGCTAGGATCCCCGTGGATTCAGTGGGAACCTGAGCCAACTGAAGGGTTCTTGTTTAGCCTTTGTTTCATCCCTGTCCCTGGAGTAGCTGGAAATGGACACAAACACCTCTGCTGCACGACTGGATGGCGCCTGCAAACTTACAATGGAAAGCAAACAAAGAAAGGAGGGAGGCAGACAGAGAACAATGCACATGACTGAGGGCGAGCTCTGTATTGTTGATATCAAGGCTGCTTGGTCAGAACAACATCAATAAATATCTTGTAAAGAAAGAGGATGAAATAAATGAGGGAGAACCTGAGCTGTCAGCTGCCACTTCCATGTGTCTGTTGATATTTTATTCAAGCTCCGTACAGACGAATGCTGAGGAAAACTCATAAATCTCACTTGTCATGTGCTCTTTGTGCACCTGCAAAATTGAAGGTGCTGCTGGTGACACCTGAAAACTGATAATCTGCACTTCATGTATCACAGAAACATGGAATGGCAGAAGGGCTTGGGATGAAAGGGATCTGAAAAATCATCTCGTTCCAACCCCCTGCCATGAATAGGAACACCCTCCACTTGACCAGACTTTGTTTTTCTTCACAGCACCTTCCACAGAAAAAAATACATCCATTTTATATGTTTGTGTATGGAATGATCATTATCCTTTATTTCTTTCTCTTGGAAACAGCTGTTGCATCACAGGACATGCAGAAGGATCAGATATTCTCTGTTACCCAGAGAAGCTGTGGCTGCCCCTGGATCCCTGGAAGTGTCCAAGGCCAGGTTGGACAGGGCTTGGAGCAACCTGGGATAGTGAAAGGTGTCCATGCCCATGACAGGGGGTTGGACTAGATGATCTCCTTTCCAACCCAAACTAATCTATGATTCCATGATAATTCTGATGTTCCAGCTACCTTCTCTCCCACCAAACTAATTTCCTCCAGATAATCCATTACCAACCACATTGATATTTCAGTGTTACTGATGCTCTATGGGTGGATCTGTATTGATAAGGGCCCTCCCATCAGCCTTCCCAGTGGTCAGGCAGGGAGGCAGAGCTGTCTGTCCCCTTGTTTTTGTGCCCCTGAGCCATTGTTCAGGTTCAGCTGTGTGCACAGGTCAGGCTGTACCCGCTGCCTTCCCCTGCCAACCCTGCCAAGGCTCCCCAGACAGCCACAGCTGTTCCACTGCCCTATAAATCCCAGAATGTTCCCTCCTCCCCTGCTCAAGGGTTCTGGCATTGTCACCCTGTCTCCACTCTGCAGCTGAGACCTTCCATTATGAAGCTCTCCTGCCTCATGGCTCTCCTGCTTTTCCTGCTCCAGGATGTTCCAGGTAAGGGGCGAGCCCCACGCTGGGGTTTGCCTGTGTAGGAGGTACAGCTCTCACTCCTGTGGTGGTGCAGCATGTTCTTCTCAGCTCCTTTCCTTAGAGCAGTTCCTTATTTCTCAGTCTAAAAGTAGAAGTGAAAAATCAACCTGTGGTGAGCAGGTGTCACACCAGAAACTCCCCACAGAGGCCTCTGCCAGGTCTTGGCTCTTGTAACTCCTTGGAGTCTCCTTATGGCACTTTCCAGCACTATTGGATTGTGGTACCATGGAAATCACCTCCTCTTCTAACCCCAGGGTTAAAAATCATCCCCTCTGTGTAGGCAGAGGAGAGCAGAGGTGTTCCCTGGTATTGCTCAGGTTGAACTGCACCCTGACTTCAGATCTCTGGATATTCTGGTTCCCCTTCCTCAGCTCTTCTGCTGCACTGACTCATTTTCTGATTGTGTTTTTATCTTACCTGTTCTTCATACTTGATGAAACTCCTCACCTTGGAGAGAGGCTTCCAGAGAAAGAAGGAACTGGGCAAACTGCTTGTTCCTGTTAACTGAGCCAGATCCTGCTTCTGGGGGCTTTTAAAAGTCATCATTTTATTTTCAGGGCATGTGATGACCATGCTGTCCCTTGCATGTCCCTGCAGCACTGCAGTCCCAGAACTCAGAAGCATCTAAGGTTGGGCTGTCCCTTCTCATTATAGCACAAATGGCCAGGATGTGTTCAGAAAATTGCCATCAACCTCTGTGTTTCACTCCAGTTGTACAAAAATCTTTCTTGAAATGCCCTGAGGTCCCATGAGTTCCTCAAAACTTCTGGATTTGGGGGGTATTTGCGTCTGTGGGGTTCCAGGCAGGAGGAGGACCATGAGAATGGGAATCCCATTCCCCCTGTAGGTCTTGGCTTGCCCAGAGACACCTTGCACTGTCTGGACTACCATGGCTACTGCTTCCACCTGAAATCCTGCCCAGAGCCCTTTGCTGCCTTTGGAACTTGCTACCGGCGCCGGAGGACCTGCTGCGTTGGTAGGTGATAATAAATCCTCCTTTTAACCCCTCCAAGCTAGCTCAGGCCTTCTCAGGCTCTGGAGGAATATTTCACAGAAAGGAAAAAGGACCCAAAAGAAGCTCTAACCCTTAGCTGCATTAAGATGTTTATTCCAGGTGGTCTCCAGAGGGAAAGAGGGCGTGCACAGAGGAACAGGGTCTGTAATCAGCTCTTGTCAGGGAGGGGCAAATTGGGACACAGCCAATGGGGTCAGAAAGGGAAGGAAGGGTCAAACTACATGGTACAAGGGGTCCCTGAGGGGGGAGAGACCATTCCCACAGGGGAATGTAACAGGTAGGTGTGGGAGCCCTGTCCAGGAGGAAAAAATCGGGGGCAAATGGCTCAAGTCAGCAAAACAAACTGCTTCCAAATCACAGAATGGGTTGGGTTGGGGGGAACTTTAGGCTCATCCAGTGCCACCCCCTGCCATGGGCAGGGACAGCTTCCACTGGCCCAGGTTGCTCCAAGCCCTGTCCAACCTGGTTTGGACACTCCCAGGCACGGGGTCTAAGCCATCTCTTTCCATGCACAAAGATGGACCTGTGTGTTCCTCCACTGACATCAGTGTGGAGCCTTTGGGGCTGGCCAAAATAACCCAAAGCTCTACCTCCAGCTGGGGAAATAAAATAAAAGTTTTGGCCCACAGAGAGTCCTCCTTCCTTGGTAAATCTTCCTATAATCATCTGTTGGGGGGCTGCACCCACCCTGCTGTGCTCAATAGGTGCCAACTGACCTCTCCCCTGTTATTTTATCTAAATATTCCCAGAATGGCTTGGTTTTGGTGCTCCTCAATAGATAGTCCTCAACATAAATCATTAATAAATATATATTTTAGAAACAACTGTGCTAATCCTAAAGTTCTTCTGCTCCAGCATCCTGGATTTGTCTGTGGCCAGAAGTGAATATTTCCTCACAATTACTCTGTGTGTGTAAAGTGACCACAACCATATGATTACATTTCCTTTTATATTATTCTGGCTATCATGAAACTGAGCTCAGGATTTTTAGATGTAGGCATCCTTGTGTTCAAAAGTCCTTATTGGATTTTTTTCCCCCAGTTTAGGAATTCCTTCCATTTCTTTTAAAACCTCATCCCTCATAGTTTTATTCAGTGCCACCTACTTGAAATGGGGTAATTTTGTACTCATCTTCTTCATTGCTTTACAATGTCCCTCCCTCCCTCAGTAAATTCTTTTCCAAGCTGGTGGGTCACAAATTCCTTCCTTTACAGAAGTGCTGTGATAAGCCCCAAAGTTCATCTTTGTGTCTTTGCTTTTGGAGACACACAAATTCACCACAAATTCCCAGCAACTTTTGTGTATGAGGTGGTTTGGATGGCAGTGTCAGGTTTCCTGGTTTGACTGAGACCCTCTGAATTGCAGACACGACATCCAACTTCCACATCTGCCAAAATGAGGGGGGCCACTGTGTGTCCCCAGAAATCAGATGTCTGCAGGAGCAAGAGGGACTCTGCCCTCGCAGAGGATGGAAGTGCTGCAGAGAATTGTGACAAAGACCTCGTGGGACTGCAGAAAACCACGGAAATGAACAGCCAAGAAAGCAAACAAGTTTTATTCCAAGTGTTGTAAACGTGTCTGGTGTTCCCCACATGCAAAATGTGTAATTAACTAGAGGTGACATGTTTCTTTATATAAAGAAGGCAATAAAGGCTAAATAACCAGGTGTAACAGTCATTTATTTATGGAAAGAGGATGGTTGCACTTGGGTGCTTTGGGGGACTGAGGATATTTAATCACAGAATCATTTAGGTTGGGAAAGATCTCCAAGGTCATTGAGTCCAACCTGTGACCCCACCTTGTCACCAGCCTGGAGCACAGAGTGACACATTCAGTCATTCCTTGGGCACTTCAAGGAGCATCTGAGGGAGTTGGGGAAGGGGCTCATCCTGGAGAAAAGGAGGCTCAGGAGGGACCTTCTGGCTCTACACAGCTCCTGACAGGAGGGGACGGCCAGGAGGGTCAGGCTACTCCCAGGGAACAGGGACAGGAGAGGGAATGGCCTCAAACTGTGCCAGGGGAGGTTTGGGTTGGACACCAGGAAGAATTTCTCCATGGAAAGGGTGGTTAAGCATTAAAACAGGGTGCCCAGGGCAGTGATGGAGTCCCTGTCTCTGGGGGATTTTATAGACAGATAAATGTGGCATTTGGAGATGTGACTTAGTGGTGGTTTGAGGAGAGATCTAGGGAATTGTTGGACTTGATGACCTTGGAGGCCTTTTCTCACATAAATGACTCTATTCTATTATTCCAGTTAAGTTGTTCTGTTTGGGTATTTTTTTAGGGAGAAAGGCACTTTTAACCTTGCTCTTTCACCTGTCAGTTTAAGATGTGTTCACAGAGCAGTTTTATTACAACAGCTGAAGGGACAGCAAAGAGCAGGGCCAGACAGGGCTGCTGGAATATCACATTTTACAGCCAGAGCTGCACTCTCACCACAGATTTACCACCTCGGGGTGCATTGCTGAGCTATCAGCTCTTCCACCAGCACCCTGTGCTCATCACACTCAGGAATGAAGCCTCCCAAACTCCTCAGAAGCCAAAGCTGGGAAAAAATATAACACCCAGGTTTCAGCTGGAGAAAACATTCACATGAGCTCAGATTAAAAATTAATCACTCCCAGCCTGCATCCTTCTCCTCCTTGCAGATCCTCAGGAGTCTTCCCTTGCAGGTTGCTTCCCTGTCACTTCCAAGGGATTTTGCTGGCTGCAGGTGAAGGGTAGAGGTGCCCTCTGCGCCTCTTTTTTCCAGCTGGAATTCCACCAGCCCAAAATGCCAAGGAGAGGAATCAGGAAAGCCAGTGAATGTGAAAAAAGCCAACATTGTTTGGAGCAGCAGCGCTGGGTCAGAACGACACCAAAGGGTTTCTCAGCAGCAAATGTGACTCGGGGGACTGGAATTTAATTAACTCCTGCCTGCTCCTCCCCTCTTCCCAGATGCCATCCAGCATGCCAGCAGCACACAGAGGCCTCTGCAAAATCTCACTGCCAGCCCTGGGATTTTCCAGCAGAGCCAAAGGAATGGGGATCCTTGTGCTTGTTTTTATGTTCATCTCCCTGACCCAGCACGGTAAGACCAGGAAGGCCTGGGGTGGTGAGCAGGATGTCTGGGAACAGGATAATCTTTCTCTGCTGTGTGATATTGCAGGTGCTGAGGAAAGGTGTTTTCTGGGTGAGAGAGTGGGTGAGGTACTTTGGGAAAATTCAGGATTTAATCCCTTGGGGATGTACAAAAAATGAGCAGCGAGAAAGCTGTGAAAATGGGCACATCCCTGAGTTAGGAGAAGCCCTGTGCTCTGGGAAAATGTTCCTGCATTTTCTCAGGCTCAATTGCCTCCTTGGCAGGGGGAGGACAACCCCTCTGACCTCCCATCTGTGGTCCTTGCCAGTGTCCTGAGAAAACAGCTCCGTGATAAAACATTCTTTGGGAGAGGTTGGCTCAGCAGCTTGGGGTTTTTGACATGGATATCTGAACCTGTCAGTGGGATGGGGATCCCAGGTGTGCTCGACGTGCCCAGGCTCTCTGTGTGCTCCCAGGGCTGCCTTGGTTAGCTGGGAACAGAAGGAACCCCACGAATTTTATGCATTAATTTGCTGCTCCCTTGTCCAGGAGATGCTCATGCACCAGACATCTGTACCCACGGAGGGGGCCTGTGCCGAGTGGGAACCTGTGTTTCTGGTGAATACCTGGCTCAGTACTGCTTTGAACCCATCATTCTCTGCTGCAAAAATCTGTCACCTGCCACCACAGAGAGCTGAAGGTTTCCAAAGGAGCCAGCTGCAGCTGCAGGCTCCACTGGCACATCAGGAGCAGCTGCTGGGAAGGAGATTTTGTGGTTTCTGACTGTTGCTCCCCTGGGAGGCTATGGCTGTGGACTCACTCATGGACTCCTGAACACTTTGGTTTTGCTGTAACTTTTTAGGAAAAACTGTGACAAGAAGAAATTGGGGCCACCCAAGCTATTTGTTGCCCTGTTTTGGGACTCTGATTGTTATCTGACATGCACAGGTGAAAAATTGCCTTTCTCCGTACCTGAAACCAATAAATCCAAGGTTTAACAAAGCAGCAAGTGCCCACCTGTGAGTCAGCAACGCTGCCAGTGGTGGATGCCACTGACCAGGAGTGACCACAGCATTCCTCACCTCCCCAGAACACCAGGGGGACTCTGTCTCTTTATTTCCCTTCCCAGAGAAAACTGCAATGGGGAAAGTCTTTTTGCCATCACTTTTGGTGCAAAACGCACCTGGTTTGACATAAAGGTGAGTGTGGTGTGAGCTTCTCAGGCAAGATCCAGCCCCATCCACTTCTCCTTTCCAGGATGTGCCAGGCTCTCAAGGCAGTCACGGAATCCCAGGATTGTTTGGGTTGGAAAGGACCTTAAAGATCACCCTGTTCCACCCCCTCCATGGGCAGGAACACCTTCCACTAGTCCAGGTTGATCCAAGCCCTGTCCAGCCTGGCCTTGGACACTTCCAGGGATGGAGTAGCCACAGCTTCTCTGGGAAACCTGTGCCAGGGCCTCACCACCCTCACAGGGAACAATTTCTTTTTTCCCCTAAGATCCCAGGTTTACTTGTTTTAAAACTGGTGGGGAGGGGATCTGAAAGCTGTGTCCCATTGCCCTGACAGGCTGCCCTCTCCACCCATGGACTGCATTTCTGGTGCAGCTCCTTTCCCTTTTGGTCACCCAGCCCCAAGGAAATCAGTCTCTTTATCCCTCACAGCTTTCTTCCTATGAGCTCCCTCAGCCTAAATTAATTTTCTGTCCCAGTCCACTCTCAGCCCTTCTGTGTCTTTTCAACACAAATATTTGACACTCCCTTGCCTTTGTCAGCTCCTGGGCTCCCTTTCCAGGTAAAATATTTCTCTCTGGGTCAATCATTTCTGTGAAAGCAGGGAAACAATGATGTAATGAGAGAGCTATGCCAGCCAGCTGAGGCACTGCTCAGACAGAGCCAGGGAAAAGTCCTCCCTGGGAGATGAAATTCTTGTTCTGATGAATCAGATGGGAAAACTCCTCACTGACCTCACCAGGGTCAGGCCCCAGTGCCAGAGGGCCAAGAGCTCATTCATCCCAGCGCCTCCATTCACTGAGGAGCAGCCTTGGGTCATCACTGGGACTGCAGCACACACAGGGAGATGCCAGCGCTCCCTGGAGTTCCCCTGCAGTTGGATGAACCCTCAGGAGAGCCAGATTACCCAGAGCTGGCTGCTGGCTCAGGAACTGGTGCTGCAAACAGGGGCAGGGCTGAATCCAGGGCCGGATTCCTGCCCATGTCCAGCCCGTCCCTCTGACGCACGCCCATGCACGAGGACAGCACGGGAGGGGTTTGGGCCCAGGCACCTCTCCAAATCAAACAGTTCATTTCTCACATTCATCTTCTGGGTCTGTTGTTCGTGCCTCTCATCTGGGAATGCTCAGCAGTGTGGTTACAGCCTGGTTTCCAAGGAAAGTGGAGAGTGGGCTCTTGCAGCTCACCCTGCACACCTCCCTCATGGTCACTGGGCCTTCTGCCCCTGAAATGTTTCAGACCTACTGGCCTGTCCACCAGGAAATGTGGAAATGCTCAGTTTATAGGGAATGTTGTCCCTCTGGCACTCATGCTCACAGGCATGGTCCCACTGTCCCACTGCTGTGTATTCCCTCGTTTGCTGATCTGGATGGAAACAACCTTAAAAAACCCCAAACCACAACCCAACAACAACAACAGAAATGAACAAAATTCCATCATTATTTCTGCCCAATTCCCTTCCAGTCTCACACAGAGAGAGGAGAGAGAAAGCACCAAGGACACGGTGGATGGTGGAGAATGGCACTTCCACACCATTTAAAACTGTTTCTTGATGTGGTTTCTTGACCCCTGAACTCACCTGGGGCAAAGTAAGCAGCTCAGCTCATGGGGAGTTGCCTGAACAGCAGCACGAGCTACTTTGGTGTAAGTGTTTAACAGGGAATGCTGCTCAAATTAATTAAACCCTAGCTGGAGTGTCCTGTAACCCTGGGGAATCAGGAAATCCTCATAGAACCCCAGAATGGTTTGGGTTGGAAGGGACCCTAAAGATCATCCAGTTCCACCCCCCTGCCATGGGCAGATGAAAGTCAAATGAAGAAAAGGATTTTTGTGGGAAATTCTTGACTGAGCTTTGAACTCCAGCTGTCTGTACCTGATAGAGCTCAGAAGGCTAAAAATGGGGGTTCTTTAGTACTACCTTAGCAGACCTATACCTAAAGGAGATGCAAAAACCATCCAGACACCTTGGGATGTATATTGGGATCTCTGCAGGCATGCAGACAGCCAGGATAGAGCTCTGCCCTCATGCCAGCTCTGTCAACCAGCACAGGCCTCCTGGATCACTGGGAATTTAGTCCATCAAAGCACGGTGTGGATTCCCTCAGCAGGATTTGTTTGCTGTCCCCAGGCAACAGGACAGTGTTTGTTTGGCAAAGAGAGCCAAATCCTCCTCTTCTGCCCCAAAAACGTCACTGTGATTGCAATCAGGAGCACGATGGTGTTGGTGGGCTCCTGCCTGGGGAAGCTGAGGTGCCACAGCCCCTTGGATCCAGGCTGTCTCTCACATCCCTGGCAATCCCAACAAACCAGGGGAACCCCCTGCGTGCCTGGATCTTCCTCCACCCCCATGCAGGGGAAAGGGGGTCACATTCCAACATTGCACCCACTCACGTGGAGCTCCTCCACCTCCTCTGGGGTGAAAGAAATCACCACAGCCCAGCTCCAGGGTGTGCTGGGGAGGTAAAACAGGTCAGGATCCAGAGGCTGAATCTGCACAAGAAAATCAAAGCATGTGATGTTCAGAAATCAGTGGCTACTCAAACGTCAGAAAATGAATTGTTTTCCACACTGTTCCTTGGCACAGTTTGGGGGAGGGCACATGCCAGGAATGATCCATAATTGACACCTGGATGGGGCCCTGCACTGGAAAGGAGAAGTTCACTGCACAAGGTGTGCTCTGATCATTTTCTCTGGGGCAAAAATCGTCATTTCTGTCTGTGTCCAGCTCTAGGGGCTTCAACTTAGGATAGACTTGGACCTGTTGAGGAGAGCTGTGAGAAGGCCATGAAGAGTGGTCTGGAATGAGAGCCATGGGGGGTTTCTGGACTGGGGCTGAGCCCAGAGCTGAGCCCACAATCATTTCTTCACAGGTTGAATTACAGGGCTCTATCAGTGCTTCCTTGTTTGGCAAAATGCTGTCAGTGGGACTGGGAGCAGGAGGTGGCATCACAAGCTGGCAAAAGGGTTCATTCACCCAGGGAATTGCTCCTGCTGGCCAAAACTTATCCCAGGATGCATTTAAAAGTCAGCCTGCTCAGGTCCTGTGCTGAAGGCAATGAAGTCAGTGGAAACATCCCTCATTTTGGGGCCAGAGAGCAGATACAGATGGATTCCACTCCTCCCAGCCCCAAAACTCCTCAAGCACACAGGGGCCGATTCCTGTGCCACGTTTCTGAGCACAGATCAGCCTTTGTGCATGGTGAGCCCTGAGAAAACACATCTGCTGGCAGGTTGGGAAGCAGGGGAGGGTGGGGGGCTCACCAGAGGCTGAGGCCAGCACGGCAGCAGGACCACGCCAAGGAGAATCAGAGCAGCTGTTGGACAGGCAGCTGCCCCAGGGACAGAGATTTCCTGCCCCTGATTTCTGGAGGAAATCTGGGTTTTGTTGGTACTGTGTAGTCTTGGATTTCTTTCCCAAGGCATGCTCTGCAACTCAACCCATGTACCAAGCTGCAGAGCAGGGGTTTGAGGTGGTGTGGAGGATGCAGCCTGGTCCCCATGGAGCTTGCAGCATGCAAACAGCTCCAGGCACAAATCACCCTCTGCAGTGTCGCTGTGACCACCACAGGAGAGCAGCTGAGCTGGAGACAAACACTTGGAATTTTGCCATCCGTTGTTGGGAACACCGTGGCCACGTGGTACCCTGGCCTGTGCTCCACATCCTCTCTGGGGAGCACCAAGCCATCTGCACACACATGTTCAGGCTCTGCAGGTCACAAGACACTCACAGAGCATCCACATGTTCCTCCCTGCTTGGACTGTAGCTCAAGAACCTTCATCTCCTTTCTGTTGGATAAGCTCTGCCCAAATTCTTTCCTTTGGAAATTCTCCCCTGTGAGGGTGGGGAGGCCCTAGAGAAGCTGTGGCTGCCCCTGGATCCCTGGAAGTGTCCAAGGCCAGGCTGGACAGGGCTTGGAGGAACCTGGGATAGTGGGAGGTGTCCCTGGCCATGGCAGGGGTGGGACTGGATGATCTCTAACCTCCCTTCCAACCCAAACCATTCTGGGATTCCATAATTCCACTAAATCCCACTGCACCATCACTCACATAGGAGATGCCAATCCCCAGAGGTACAGGGTGAGTTATTGCCTTCCACCCAAGCAGTGCCAGCAGATAGGCAGAGCACCAACACTTCCACACATCCTTGCATCCAGCTCTCCCCCGAGTGAGTTTCCAGATCCCTCTCCCTTCCCAGGCTGTGCGTGGCCACTTTGCAGGATGCCCTGGTTAAGAGCTCAGTGTCCCCTGCTCCAAAGTCTGACTGGTGAAGGCCCCATTATCTGCACTGTTTGATGAAGGTGATCCTTGTTCTGTTCAAGCAGCCTGAAGGACGTGGGCTTTGCATTTTCCAGCACTCCCTGGCATCCAGCCTGCAAAGAAAAATCCATCGAGGTGACTTCTGAAGGGAAAAGGGAAGACTTGGTGGTGGCCAAGTCCATCTCTTCTGTATCATCACTGTCAAAAAGGCCTTTATAAAGTTCATATTTCCTCCATTTGTTGTTGGCTGGGGGACATTCCTGCTCATTGTTTGCTTTGTGTTGTTTTCCCAAGTTAAAACGCAGGTCTCACCTCTACTGATTTCCTGGAACTGACCTGGAGAATTAGTACAGACCTGAGAGCCTGCCAGGATCCCTGGGGGAGCTGTAATCCACCAGCTTTCCTAAGGCCACTGAATGTTGCAGGGAGCTATCCCAGCTTTCCCACTGAATAAGTACATAAATGAATAAAATATTAAATTGCTGGTTTTTCATGGCAGTTGTAAACAAAGTCTTGGCAAGCATCCTCTCTGCAGCCTGGAAGTTGGGAAATTGAAGCAGATCCATGATTTTTTTTTAAGGATCCCATTATTTTCAAGCCAGTTTTGTGTGTTGAGAAGTGCTGAGAAGGAGACTCTGGATTTTTTCACACTTGACTGTGTCAGTGCTAAACACAGAGTGAGAGCTGGAAATAATAATTATTAAAAAAAAAACCACCAAACCATAGCACTGTGATACTGCAAACACTTTTATTGGATTTTAACATCACATGCTACAAACACGGAGCCAGACTGGGTCAGTCCCAACACCCTGTCTCCAGCAGCAAGCAGTAGCAGACTCCCCAGTGCTCAGTGTAATTGTCAACAAAACCCTGGGTTTTTTTCCCCTTTTAGTATTTTTCCTTCTATTTTTTTTCCTTTATTTCCCCCTTACACTTTCTGTCTGTAACACGATGTGACTGAGAGCAGGCACACCCTGTGCAACTGTTTGCCCTCGTGTTGAAATGCACCTGAGATTGACAAAGTTCCCTCCACTCCAGAGGAATTACACAACCCCCCTGGCCACTATAAATCCAGGATTTCCCTCTTCTCCCTCTCTTTAGGGCCCTTCACTCCTGCTCGGGGTAGAACCTCTGCCCCCGCCGAGCCATGCGGGTTCTCCAGCTGCTCTTTGCTCTCATTTTCATTTTCCTCCTCCAGGGAGCTCCAGGTAAGGACAAAATTCTCACAGGGGTTCCTGCAGGACTGTGGAGAGAGGAAAGGCAGGTTCCTACTCTGAGGTAGGAGAGGATAAGTCAGGGCTTTCAAGTCAAGGCTGACCTAACTCGTGCTTAAAAGGAAAAAAAAATTCTCTGGAGATGGTCTCCACGAAGTTCCTGGATGCAGCTGTCCAGAGTTCATAGGTTGTGCATCTCCTCCTCTCTGTGCTCTCAAAACTCACCCAGAAATGCTGAGCCTAAACCAGGAGCCTGGGCTTTGCTCCTGAGCAGGATGAAAGCCTCATCCTCCACGAAACAAGGAGAATGCCATTAAATTCTCCATCAGTGGAATACAGGTGTGGCAAAGGCAGGAAGATGCAAGTGTGACCACAAGGTTGAGGAAGGTGTTTTACACCCTCTCATCTGCTCTGGTAAGATCCCACTTACAGAGCCTCCAGCTTTGGGAGCCCCAGTATCAGAAGCTGATGGAGGAAGTCCAGAGGAGACCACAGAGATATTCCAAGGAGCCCCTCTGCTCTGGAGCCAGGCTGGAAGGGCTGGGGGTGCTCACCTGGAGAAGAGAAGGATCCAGGGAGAGCTCAGAGCCCCTTCCAGAGCCTAAAGGGCCTCTAGGAGAGCTGGAGAGGGATTTGGGACAAGGGATGGAGGGACAGGACAAGGGAGAATGCTCTTAAGCTGAAGGAGGGTGGATGTAAATTAGGTATTAGGAAGGAATTCTTGGTTGTGAGGATGGTGAGGCCCTGGCACAGGTTGCCCAAAAAGGCTCTGGACTCTCCATCCCTGGAAATGTTCAAGGCTAAGTTGGGTGGGGCTTGGATCAACCTGGGATAGTGGAAGGTGTTGCTGCCTATGGTAGAAGGTTGTAAGTTGGTCTTTAATGTCCCCTCCAACTGAAATCATTCTCTGTATCTTGGATTCTATAAAATCCAAACCATCTTTGTGGGGGAAAAAGCAGGGGGAAAGGCAGATAATTTACCTGTTTGTTTGTTTGTTTGTTTTCTTCTGGGATTCTGGTTTGATGGGAAAATATTCTTTGGCTTGGCATTTTCTCTGGCTGGTTGTATGCAAATATCAGAGATTCAGGTTTCATTCAGGTGAAAGGTCACCGTGAGGTTAGCAGGACTTCGGTGACCTCATGTTTGCAGCAGGCAAACCTGATAATCAAGAAGAGGAGATTTACTTGCTTAGCCTGTTTATGCTGTCATTTATTTAACTGAAGTCCTGGGGACAATGAAGGGAGAGCGAAGGGTTTCCCCACTGCACTGGTGGTGGACCCTCCAGAACCCCCAAACTTGGTGTTTCTGCTGTGTCTAAAGAGAAGCAGGACATGCTCTTTTAATCAAAACAGAAAAATATTTGAAAAAAAAACAAGCAGAAAAAAAAAAACCCAAGACCAAGACACCAAGAAGACAAAAATCTCCAAACGAAGCAATAGGTGAACACCCATTCCAAAAGGCACTTCTCTATCTTTTGATGCTGTCCAGCCTCACCTAACTCATCTAACCTAACACAGCCAGCCCAAACCTGGCTGTCTCACCCAGCCCAGTCCTTAGGAGACTCCCAGTGCTTGCTGGATGGAGAATCTCCTCCCAGGCACGTCTGATCCTCACCAGGGAACCAGCTGAATTTCCCTGCTGCTGACAGAGAACATCCCATGGCTCAGCCACCAACACCACTGGAGTTCCCAGTAGGTTTTGGGGCTCTGAGTGGGTTCCAGCTCTCCTAACCACGTCTCCCATCCTCTCTCCCCAGCAGCCAGAGGCCTTTCAGACAGCCAGCAGTGCAGAAGCAACCGTGGCCACTGCCGGAGGCTCTGCTTCCACATGGAGCGCTGGGAAGGGAGCTGCAGCAACGGCCGCCTGCGCTGCTGCCGGTGACAGCGGCCACCCCGGGGTGGTGACAGCCCCAGGAGAGCCAGCCCAGTGCCCCTGCAGCCAGAACCTGCCCTCAGACACCTCTGTGCCTCCACTCGTAGCTTGGTTTGTCCGAACCAATAAACACCTCTTGGTTTTCTATGTCCTGCTGGGTCGGGGTGCGGCCGTGCGTCCCCTCAGATGGATCACTCTGCCTGACTCCCGGGGGTTGGTGGTATTGGAGGAACACAAGGGGATCCAAACCATCTACACAAAGGTGGCAGATGTGGTGTAGGAGCTCAGGGTGCCCTGCCAGAGTGGGATCTGCTGGGCTGGTCCAAGCAGTGATGAAACCTCTCTTCAAACCCATTCCTCCACCTCTGTGTCAATCACTGCCTTTAGCAACCTCAATTTCCAGCTCTGTTCAGAGGAGGCCATGGCAGAATTCATCCTCTTCAAGGGGATGGATCCAAGACAGAGGTATGATTTTCCCTCCAGGAGTTCCTCTCCCATAGCAACGAGGTGAACCTGGGTGGTGACTCAGGTTATCCAACCTCACCTCCTTGAAGATGCCCCTGCTCATTACAGGAGTGCTGAACTAGATGACCCTTAAAGCTTTCTTCCAACCCATAATACTCCATGATTCTGTGGTTCAACTCTGTAAAAGTGGGTAAGGCTGAGAAATCCCCTGGGGAAAACAATTCACAGTCTCACAGGGATTTCAGCATCTGCCCTGCTCTCGCATGGAGCAATTCCCAGGCAAAATCTTACTTTAATAGTGCAAGTTATTCCAAATTCTATCCCAGTATCACCCAAGGGGTATCACTGTCTCTGCACAGGCTGATTTATTGAGTAGAGTAATGAGTGAGAATGAGCCAAGGCCAAGTTCACTTCCAGCAGCTCCTCACTAGGGAGTGAGAGTTGTTGGCTCTGCACTGTTGTTTACTGAGGGAAGGGGCACTGCCCACCGTGGTGTGCTCTGGAGCAGGACCCCCAAAACAAGTACTCACCTTGGAGGTGGTGAGCTGGACAGGAGGTGGTGTAGAGCAAGCAGGAATAGAGATGTCTTGGAGGTGTGAGTAGAGAGATGGCTTGAAAGGGTAGAAAATCTCCTCAAGAGAAAAGCTGGAAGATTTATCTCTAGAAAACACCCAGTGTGGTACTTATGACATGGAAGAAATGAGGTGGGCAAAATTCCCAGCCTAAAAACACCAGCTACACACCTGGCTTCAAACCCACTCTGTTCTCCATCCCAGAGGCACCAGTCTTGCCCTGGAGGAAACCAGTGAAACCAGTGACCCAACTGTGCCAGGTGACACCCAGTGGAGATCTGAGCCATCTCTGGCTGGACTGTGAGCAGAGAAAAGTCCCCCCACTCCTCCTGCCACCATGAATTGAAGCAGTGAGAGGCTGCTGGGCTCCGTGCTGGGATATCCCATCCCTGCTCCTGTGGCTCTGCAGGCTGCAAACACGGTGGCAATGCCTCCGTGCTGTCCCCTGTCCTGGATGCTTCTCCTCTCCTCTGAGTGACAGTCTGGCTCCTCGGGGACCTCGGAAAGCTCAGCCAGAGGTTAGCAGCCACCGCGGCTCGCATGAGCCATCAGCCCCATCGAGAGATAAGGCTCCCCTTGATAACGGGACCTGCCAGAACCGAGCCTACAGTTTTTCCACCTTTTTGAAGTCTGGCCGGTGAAGTTTTGCAGAGCTTTGTCTTTTTGCCAAAGTAACCAACTTCCAGCTCCAGCCTTCGCCTTCCCTCCCGTTCCCCGGCCTCCTCCCCTTTGCCTTCCCTCCTCCTCCTCGCTCCTCCAAGCGCAGCCTCTCCGTGGGGCTGATAGGGATTCTGGCGGGAGGATGGACACGACGAGGGGGTGATGTCATCTGTTTTTGGCCCTTCGGAGGAGCGAGGGTCAGACACGTCTGCCTCTACCCAGCCTGGCGCCGGGAGCAACTGGGAGCCTTCCTCTGGCAGCCGCCCCTGCGCCTTATCAGGGGCAGGATGACATCCCGGGGCCGGGATGCCGGAGCTGGAGGGGAGGGAGGTGGGGAGCCCTGAGTGTGAGCCCTGAGAGAGGCGTGCACGCCCGGGGGTGCACAGGGATGTGTCTGTGTGTGTGTCAGAGCAGGGGGATCGCTCCCAGCAGGATGGAGCCGGCTATCAGCAGCCGGGGAAGGGGAAAACGCCTCTGCGCCAAAGCCAAGGGCGATGCTGTCACCCCGACCTGCTGCTGGGAGGGTTTAACCTCTCGTATCCCAGGCAGGCAGTCTGGAAAAGCCATCCGAAAAAGGTTAGAAGGTGCCCATTGCCATCAAAGGAGAAGGAGGGAGATAAATTCATTTGTTCCATACCCAAAGCTCAGGGTCTGGAGTGCTGTCAGGCAGAGCTGGGTATGAATTTACCACGGAAATGGTTTTGGAGTGGACCATTGTGTCCTCCTCTTGTTTTGGCAACTTTCTCCAAGGTAGAATGGAAAACCTTCATTCTTTGTAAAATAGAGAAAACATGAACATCACCTCCCCTTTTCTTCTTTCCCTCAGAAAGGTGGTTTGATCAGAAAAGTGTGGAATATTTTTGGCTAAATCCAGGGAAAACAGCCCTTCCTATATCCTACAACACAGCCCTAAGAAGGGAAAAGTCTTGTGGGACATGAGAGCCCAAGGAGAGAGACAGTTCCCTACAGCAATGGTCTTAAAATAAATTTAATTTTGTATTATTTATTAATGTTAGAAAGAATATTTTCCCCCCATTCTGATGGATCATCATGCTCACTTTGGAGACCAGTGCTATGAAGGGACAGGGAGATTTTGGGGAAAGCATCTACAGCCTCTAAGGACTGGGACAGAAATCTAAACAACTGGTAGGTCTCCTTCCAGCTGGAAAATTTATAAAATTGATTTTCTTTTGCTTGGAATAAATCAGGTTTTCCACAAAAGTCATTCTCAGTTGTAACTAGAGTAAGAAAATGGATACCCAAAAACTATGAATGCTATAAAATCAGAGGGAATGGCCTCAAGCTGTGCCAGGGGAGGTTCAGGTTGGACACCAGCAGGAATTCCTCTATGGAAAGGGTGGTCAGGGTTGGAAGGGGCTGCCCAGGGCAGTGGTGGAGCCCACATCCCTGGAGATATCCAAGAAATGACTGGACATGGCACTCGGTGCTCTGGGCTGGTGACAAGACGGGGATCGGGCACAGGCTGGACTCGATGGTCTTGGAAGTCCTTTCCAGCCTCAATGATTGTGTGATTTTGTGTTGAATAAACCTCTGCCAGCTAAACCCTGGCATATTTTTTTCCATAAATAAATTGGTGCCCTGTCCATACATCCCGACAAGAGGGCTGGGAAGAAACGCAGCCCCTGACACTGCCCTGTGCTGGCCTCGTCTCTCCATCAGCACTGGAGCCTGGCAGTGGCTCAGCCCCAGCATCTCAGAGCTGTGTAATAAAATCCATGTTTTTCCTAGGCATAAATAAATGACTTCACCCTTCTGGCGATCTGTTCCAGGCCCTTTCAGCAGCTCCACGTGGAAGAACGGCAGCGCTGGAGCAGCACAGCCCCCTCTCCCCACGGAGGCAGAGCTGGCTGATGGGGGAGCTCCAAAACAAACACCGTGGTCAGCAGCTGCTGGGCTGCTCCCCAGCACAACAGCAAAGCCACCTGAAGCCAAAATCTCCTGGCTCTCAGTCTGGAGATGCCCCAGGGCAGGGTGGAATTTGGGGAAGGTGCAGGGGAATGACATTGCACCCCAAATGAGGAGGGTGGATGAGCCCTTTCCCCTCTCCATGTCCCCCCCAGGACCACAGCTTCCTTCCCCAAATGCCACAGGCACTCAGGTCTTCTTCCAGGACTATCCCCCCGTGCTGGGGACGGACACAAAAGCTGTCAGGAGTCTTTATTGTCCAGATCTTTGCGCTGTTATCAGCGACTCCCACACACTGGAAGTGAGATATGTGTGACAACATTTTTTCCATCGGTGAGCTTATCGTGGCTGAGAAGAGTGGAAGGGGTTGGGGAGGGTGATGGGGGGAGGAGGAGGAGGAGGGAAGGAGGGAGGTGCATGGGCATGAGTGCCCACCCAGCCCATCCTCCACCCACCCCACGATCCCACATCTGTGGAAGAAGGAGAGGGAAAAGAGAGCTTTGGAGCAAGGTGTTGTCACAGCAGTTGTGTCAGACCCAAGGCCTCCTGAGCCAGCAGAGCCAGTCCTAAATTCCTCGGGTAAGATCCAAAACACTTTTCCTGCAAACCCATCTCTTAATTCATATGGGTGTACGTACAAATGAGAGCTTCTAAAAGGATGTTGGCTGGGCCAGCAGGACCCCAAGGGGTCTGACCCCTCCTGGGTGTCAGGCAGATCCTTCCCAGGGCAGGGGGAAGCTCCAGCCAGCAGGAATGACAATGTGGGAAATATCTCAGCTGTATCAGACCACAACAGAGATCCTGGGACCCCAGCACTGCCTCTGTGGTTCTGAACTGTGTGCTGCATCTCACTGGGTTTCTGCTGTTGCCACTTTTCTCAAGCCCTGGGCCTAAAAACCAGGTTTTTAGAGTAGAACCTGAATCCTGCCCTTCCCAGTCTTCATCTGGAGGAGATGGAGGGAGCAGAAGTAGGGAATGATTCTTTAAGACTGGAAGCTGATCCCCAGCCTGGAGGACCTGATGCCTTGGTCCTGAGGCACCAAGAAACAGCAAAGTTTGTGCTGCAGAAGTCGTGGGGACAAAACCAAACCTGCAGCTGGGTGATGGGAAGATTTTAGGGAATGCAAAACTTGGCAATGGAGGTGTGGAGCTGGCAGCACTTGCAAGGGCAACACGTCCCAGTGAGGTCTGCAGGACAAGCTAAAAATACAGATGTGATTTCACAGAATCATGTAATGCTTTGGTTTCGAAGGGACCTGAAAGCCCATCTCGTTCCACCCCCTTCCATGGGCAAGGACACCTTCTACTATCCCAGGCTGCTCCAAGCCCCATCCAACCTTGCCTTGGACACTTCCAGGGACTGGGAGTCCACAACTCTCCTGGGCAGCCTCAACACCCCTACAGTAAAGAATTTCTTCCTAATTTCAAAGGCTCTGCACATTTGCTCTGGAAATTACTACATTTATTCCAGGTTCATGCATATCCCAAGTTTGCCATTAACCCCTTTTCTCCCAAGGCTTTGGGTGTCTGCTTGGTCCACAGCAGCCGCTTCAAACGAAACACTGTTGCTGGGATGAAAAACAGACATTAAATAATCCCTCCCTCCAGGCTGCTGCTGACCTGGTTTTATTCAAGGTGAGGAATCCAGCAGTGGTGTCTTGAGGCCATGGGGAGGTCATTGCCCAAAGGAACCAGCTCTGGAAGCAAAGGTGAAGCTGAGGTCCCCCTTGCTGGTGTGAGAACAGCTTTATCTCCCCAAGGAGGACAGTTATGGATTTGCCTGTTGGGATCTGCACCATGGACTCTGCACCACGAACAGTTAAGGATTTGCATTATGGACTCTCCAGGCTGATGTTTCCAAGGATGAGGCTGGATGACAACACAATCCTTCAACATACGATCCACGCCCCAGGGGCAGCCCTATCTGAGCACCAGACAACTCCTGACACAGAGCACATGGAGGGAAAACACATGGGAGGGGAAAAATGAGGATGTTTTGTCTACTCAGGGCTGTGATTAGTTCTGGTAGCTGGGATGGGGAGGTGGTGGCTGTGCTCCTGTGATTAATGGGAGGTTTCACCATTGGCATCATCGCTCCCAGGCTGCCTGTTCCCTCAGGGGCTGCTCTCTGCTGGGAGATGCTGCTCTGGGAGCTACTCTCTGCTGGGAGATGCTGCTCCTCAAGCACAGTTCGTTTGGCAGGGTCCCCTGGGGGGTGACAGACTGCGGTGGGTTAAGCCCCTGGAAAAGGGACTTTTGGATTTTGTGAGCTGACATGGTGGGGGATGATGCCAGGTCCTGCTGAGTGCAGGCAGAAGCAGTTCTGGCTTGAGTTAATCCAGTTATCAGCCCCTCCCACTCACCAGAGTCACGTGGGGAAATACTGCAAAAATGCCTTCAGAGACAGGAAGTCATCCCAGCAGCCTTTGTCATTCACCAGGACAATCCTCAGGCAAAAACGGACCCCAAAATATGTGCAGAGACCTTCTGTAACTTGGGCATGGGACAGAGATGAGTTGGTTTCCTATGGATGATCTGCAGCAGCAACTCTCTCGTCAGCCTTTGACCAAGAAATGAGGTTTGTGGATGAAGGTGGTGCAAAAACAGATGAGGATAAGCTTTTTAGCAGGGCCTGCTGTGACAGGACAAGGGGTGATGCTTTTAAACTAAAGGGGAGTCAATTTTAGATATAAGAAAAAGTTTTTGCAAGGCAGGTGGTGTGGCCCTGGTACAGGTTGCTGTGGCTGCCCCATCCCTGAGGGTGTTCAAGATCAGGTTCTGTTCTAATCATTTTTTTCAGGGTTGTACAGTTTGGGTTGGAAAGGACCATAAAGATCATCCAGTTCTACCCCACTGCCATGACAGGGGCACCTTCCACTATCCCAGGTTGCTCCAAGCTCTGTCCATCCTGGCCTTGGACACTTCCAGGGATCCAGGGGCAGCCACAGCTTCTCTGGGCACCCTGTGCCAGGGCCTCCCCACCCTCACAGCCAGGAATTCCTTCCCAATATCCCATCTAACCCAGCCCTGTGTCCATGGGAAGCCATTTCCTGTGTCCTGTCCCTCCAGCCCTTGTCCCAAGTCCCTCTCCAGCTCCCCTGGAGCCCCTTTAGGCTCTGGAAGGGGCTCTGGATCTCCCTGGATCCTTCTCTTCTCCAGGTGAGCACCCCCAGCTCTCCCAGCCTGGCTCCAGAGCAGAGGGGCTCCAGCCCTTGGAGCATCTCAGTGGTTTCCTCCAGACTGTCTCCAGCAGTTCCATGTCTCTCCTGTGCTGAGAGCCCCGGAGCTGGATTCTATATATATCTCTCACTTCACTCTTTTTATGTTGGAGGAAGAAAGAGGGGCTGCTCCTCTCTGCAGCCCATGCACAAACAACTCACTGAGCCCTTCTTTTCCCCCCTAATTAGCAGTTTTGTCTCACATTTGTCCCAGGCACCACTTTCTCATATCCCATCTCATGTCCAGGATGTGTCACCAACCACATCCTGGTCACATTCCCTGTGTGCTCATGGTTGTGACTCTGAGGCTGGAATTTCAGTTTCCATCCTCAGCACTGCCAGTGATGGCTCCTGGATCAGGTCACTGGGATGATTCTGCTCAGGCTCCTCTGCTCACACCCCTTGTCTGGCAGCAGAGTCGGGTGTTCTGCATCCCATCTCATCCCAGGGGACACTGCCACCATGGATGTCTCCTCAACCTCTGCTGTCTCTCAAGCATTGACCTCTTCCTCTCTGGGGTTATCATCTACCAGACCCTCACTGCTGGCAAGTTACCTTGGCAAGACAGGGATAATCCCTCCCACCCAGGAGGGAATTAAATTTGTCTGCACTTTTAAATCAGTCACTCATTGCTTTTAGCACTGACCAGTGAGCATGGAGCTAAACAAGCCCTCAGCACAGTTTGGCCATCAGGACATTCCCAACAGACTCCTGTAGGGAAGAGGTCCCAGAGAAATGATTCTGAAGGAGCACCAGGTTAGATGTGCCTCCAGTGCACCCATCTGTGCTTTGGGGAGATTCTTCCAAAGGATATGGCCGTCATCAGGGTGGATCTATATTGCGGTTTTATCCGTATAAATGCAGAAGAAAGGCAATATCTTGGAGTAATTATGAGATTTCCATGTGCCACAAGTGTGACCTGCTCCAAGGTGAGAACGTGGAAGGGATCAGTGCCTGAGGGAACAGCAGAAAGTGGTGGTGTCTGCAGAAACCAGCAGGAAATGCAATGGTTGTGTTCTGCCACATTAAGATTAAACAGCAGGACACGTGCACAGGGAACCTGAGGCAGGACACCTCTGGGACATGGACACAAGCCCCTCTCTCTGGTTTCTTTCACTCCAGCAGGATCCAAGGGACTGGTTCACACCGAGTCATAGAAACATAGAATCATAGAATCACAGAGTCATGGAATGGGTTAGGAGGGACCTTAAAGGTGATCTGCTTCCAAACCCCTGCCATGGGCAGGGACACCTTCCACTAGACCAGGCTGCTCAGAGCCCCATCCAGCCTCCAGCACAGCCCCTGTCACCAGGATTGTCCCTCTTTAGGGACATCATGCACAAGGTTCAGTCTCACAGCAATGGTAAATAGGCCTCTAACAGATTAATTAACAGTCTTTACAACGGGCTAATTACCATTTTCACACAGGGCTCTTCTTGGAGTTTCCCAGCCAGGTATGACCCCGTGGGTGTGTGACAACCCCGGCACACAGACATGCCGAGCGTCGCTGTGCTGTGAGGTTGACACCCCTTTCCCAGCACAATGAGAAGGATATTTCTGGGCTGCTTTCCTTTCAGGAGCTTCCTCTCTCAGCACAACGCCCGCTGCGATCTTCATTTCCCTCTTACCCCCCATTACTCCTCAGTATTCCTCTTCCAGGTCCTTTTCCTTATCTGCCGCCGCTTTCCTGTTTTTCTTCCTTGCTCGGCACTCTCCAGCCTGCCCGGCTCCTGGACCACGGGCTCCTGTCCAGGGTCTTCCTCCTTCCCTGCCCGAGGTGCTCCCAGAGATAGCCCCGAGCATCCCGGGGGGCCACGGGCGTCCCGTGGGGTCCCGCCGGGAGAGGGTGGCGGTGCTGACCCCGCCCCGCAGGAAACGGCAGCGCTGGGCTCCAGAATATCTCTGCTCTGGGCTACCCCAGGGGTGCAGAGATAAGCAGAAAGAGGGGGAAGGAGGAGGAGGTCAGGGCTGTTCAGCCGAGATGTTTGTGCTTCTTCTGGCGCAAACACCGGTCTGGGCTCCCCCAGCAGGCGCCAGCGCCGTTTTGGGGGGCAATTGTTTGTTCAGCCTCGCTCTCCTTGGAATGTGCAGTTCAGCACCAGGGAGATGCTCAAGGCTGTGGGGAGACAATGCTGGGAGAGCCAAGCCCTGTCACAGCAATTCCCAGGAGAGGAACCCCTCTTTCTGTGGTGTTTATTGGTTTGGGTGGGCACAAGTTCAGGGTTAGGACCTCGCTGTGCCTGGTGCTGGAAAGACTCAGGGCTATCCCTTACCCCTGAGATGGGACACACTTGGTGTCCCAGGCCATCCCATGGACAGCTGCCTGCAGTGTGGGGACTCCCATGGGTGATGTCCACCCTTCGTGGGGCAGTCTCAGGAGATCATGGCCCTTGCAAGCACCAGCAAATAGAGTTTGCCAGGTTCAAGTCCTTAGAGAGGCTGCAGAGGTTTGGAAAATGCAGCAAGGCCCCTCTTGGGAGAGCCCGTGGTGTTTTGTCAGCCCCCAGACCCTGAGATCCATCCCAAGGCAGACAACCAGGTGACTTGGCACAGTGGAGGCTGCAGCCAGAAGTCACCACCTCTTTCCCCATGCCAGGAACTTCCTGCAGCCAAGTGATGCCTTGGCAGATAAATAAAAGACCCTGGGAGAGGAATATTGAGGAATAATGGGGTGTGGGAGGGAAATAAAGATCACAGCTACTCCTTCAGCACATGCATAGCTGGAGATAGTGACATTCTATTCTATTCTATTCTATTCTATTCTATTCTATTCTATTCTATTCTATTCTATTCTATTCTATTCTATTCCATTCCATTCCATTCCATTCCATTCCATTCCATTCCATTAAATTCATTCAAATACATTTAAATGATTCATGGTTCCATGACTGTGCACCACGGCTGTGTTGGGACCTCTGCCACCCTGCTCCCTGGAGAGGAAAGTCACCTCAAAACTAAAAAAAGCCCATTCCAGTCCAGCTGTCTTATTGCCCCATCAGCTGAGAAAATCACCCAGCTGCCAACTTCCCCTCCAAACCCCAAGACTTCTCCAAAGTCCCAGCACAGCATAACTTTACACTTAGCTCTTGGTTTTGGTTTAAACACATCCACGTGACTCTGTTGCAATGAGCACGAAGCTGTCTCAGAGCCAGTTCCCTCCACTTGTCCCCTGCCAAACCTGCTGCCTTCCTCCTGCTATATTTATCAGGAGGATTTGGCTGGTTGGAAGTGCTTGGGGAGGCAGCAGGGGTGGAGCCACCTTGGAGGTCAGCCATGGGAAAAAAGCTGGAGCCGGCTCAAAAAACCCATGTGGCTGTTTTGAAATGGTCTCACATCCCCCTCGGGGTAATTCCAGTGTAAACCTGGGAGGCTGCTCTTCAGTTGGTGAATTCTTCATGCTTTACAGATAATTTATGAGTCTTTAGCACTTTTGTCCTTGTCCTTGCTAAAACCTTCACAATCCTCATCTCCAAACAGAGATTTTCAGGGAGAGATGCTGCCACTTTTTTTTTTCTACCCAGAAGATGTTCAAATTCTTTTTTTTTTTTTTT
>VXBR01008498.1:40658-97863 GCA_013400215.1 Cisticola juncidis
TGCTTTTTCTGAAATAAATGGGACTTGTGGGCTTTGTTTCAGGGAAGGAGACCTTTGTGGTGCCAAGGTGAAGGGATTCGCTGCTGTGGGCAACGTGTACCTGCCTTGGCTGCTGGGAGGGTGATGTGGGATCCTGCCGAGGTCTGGAATATCGGGGTTGGACTGCCAGGAGCTCTGTCCATGAGAAAACAGGGAGCTGCCCTGGAGGGATGGAGATGGCACTTGGGTGGTGTCTCCTCCTTCTCTCCTCCTCCTCTGCGACAGCACAGAGGGCTGTGGGTGGATCTGCAGCACCAGCACAGCCACAGCCCTTCGGGTGCTCTCCCTGCAGGCTGCAGCTGCTGTGAGCAGCTCTTGCAGAGCCTTCGGCCTCACCACCTCCTCCTCACTGCCTGGGCACTCAGCTGGCCCGAATTTCCTCTTTCTAAGGAACCAGCTGCCTGAATCGTGAGTGTCCTGTCCCTCCCAGGGTCAGGTGTGCTGGTGGGTGTTTATTTCTTGCTCATCCTTCAAGAAATGGCATTAGCAGATGCTTTGGATGTCAAGGTGTTGTCTGCTCTCGGTCCAGGGGCAACCTGGGGAGTTCTTTGCAAGCCCCAAACATCCTCCTGCCACCTGGGGGATTCTGTGGGGTGAGGCTGAGGTGTCCTGAGAAGCCCAGCAGGGCTTGTTTCTGTCTCCAGGTTGTGGTGAGATGTGAGCTATGGGTCAGCCTTAGCCAGGGTTATCCTAAAGATGCTGTGGGGTGCAAAGGCAAAGGATCTGCTGGAGTTCCTGGGGAAACTCCTCTGCCCTGCTTGCTGTGCACAGAGCAGGGAGCAGATGTTGGGGTGCAGCAGCTGCGATGCAATTTTGGTTTTGGGGCTGCTGCTCTGGGGTTTAAGCAGCCGTGAGGTTTTTGTGGGGAGGAGGGTGTGAGCAGCAGATAGCGGTGCTGGGGGAGGCACCAGTGTGATAAGGCTGCCAGGGGAAGCTCTTGGTGCCTGAATCAGCTGGGACAGGGGGTGAGGGAGGAAAGCAGCAGCTTTTTGTCACTGTAGGGGCTCTGGGGTTGTTGTGCTTGGGCTGCACGTGACTCAGGGCTGGTGGGAATCCGTCCTGCCAGCCCTGTGCCTGTGTGTCCTATTTATAGACCTGCTGCACACAGGATAAAGCCAGGGAGAAGGAGGAGTCAGGGAGCAAGAAATCCTACTGGGGTGAGGATTTCCTCTTCCTTTTCCAGACAGATCTTGGGATACCTGGTGCCCCCTGAGAGTGTCAACTCCCACCACCCAAAAGTTCATGGCCATAGGAGACCTCGTAGAATAATCACAAGGTTTGGGTTGGAAGTGGGGTTTAAAGGGCATTTAATTCCAGCCTCTGCCATGGGCAGGGACATCTAACTATATATTTTAACTATACATCACCTTGCACAGGGGCCTGTCCAACCTGACATTGAATGCTTTTTGGGAGGGGGCATTCCCCTGTCTTTTGGGGCAACTTGTTCTAGTGCCTCATCCCCTCAGAGGGAAGAATTTCTCCCCAATATCCCATCTGTCCCTGCCCTCTGGCAGTGGGAAGCCATTCCCTGTGTCCTGTCCCTCCATCACTTGTCCCAAGTCCCTCTCCAGCTCTCCTGGAGACCCTTTAGGCTCTGGAAGGGGCTCTAAGTCTCCCTTCTCTTCCCCAGACTGGCCACCCCCAGCTCTCTCATGACCCATAGGGAGGCTCCATGCCCACAGGAGACTTGGCAAGAGGATATTTTATTTTTTTTTTGCCTGAAGAGCCATCTGGCTCCCAGCTATTTGCTTTGCTGGGTTCACTGGCCCTGGGCCACGTCCGTGGTGCAGATGCAAAGCAGCAGAGCTGAAACTCTGCCTGTTGAAGGGGAAACTGCTGGGATCTATTTTCAGTTTGGTTTTGGGTTGCCTGGAAAGTGTGGTCTGGTAACCCGAGGCTGGGAGATGTCCCGTGTCTGTCCCTCAAAAGCTGGGTGTGAGTAGCACATCGATGCCTGGCAGGTTTTCAGCCTGTCAGCAGATATACAAACATCCTGCTGGAAAAAAAAATGTAATCATGTGACTTCTGGCTTCAAAAATGCCTGCATTTGCTAAGGGAAAGCACCGAGCTGAGTGCAGGAAGTGCAGAGGGTTTTGGGGTTTGATATTTGTGTGTGTGCAGTTTTTTTATTACTTTCATAAGTTTTTTTCATTAAAATGTGCTTCAGCTCAGGCTGGTTACCTGCAGGCTTTCTGTGGCGTGCTGTGGGCAAAAGGCACAGTTGTATTATAAGTGTATATTTATTTTCCTGGGTTAACCTCCTTCCTGCTGTGTAAGCAGGGGAGCACAGCCAGCGAGTCCCTTGCCTGCAGAAACCTCTAAGCAAGAAAATATTCATGAAACTCTTGAAAATATGCATAAAACCCCTTCAAAGAGGTGAGATTTAGGAGTGGGAGGACCCAAATATTGCTGAAACTCAGCTGGGTTTTTTGGGTTTTTATTTGGGCTGAGTGTCCTGCTGAAAGCACAAAAAAGAAAGGGGGAACAAATAACTAAATGGTGGAAGGAGGGGTGGGAAAGGAGGAAAAAAAAGCCCCTTTATACAGCGAGCTGCAGCCGCCTGGGCTCACTGCTGGCAGAAAGTAGGACACTCCTGCTGGGTTTTCTTCTCTGGAAAGGCTAAACTTGGCTGTGAGTGGGTGGAAGCAGCCTGCAGGGAGGTGTGGGATGTCTCCATCCCCATCCCCTGCCTGTCCAGCTCTGCTGCTGGCAGGAGCTGTGTGCCTGCTTTAAGCCAGGGCTTGCAGAGGTGATCCCACGTTCAGCTCGCTGAGCTGAGCAGGAATTAAAGCCTGAATTTTGCTGCTGGTGAGGATCTGAGGTCTCCCAGGCTTGGGGTGGATGTGGGGCTGGTGGGAGGGAGCTGGGAGGGTTTGGAGGAGGAGGAGGAGGAGGAGGGTGCCCTGGTGTGTTTGCAGAGATAAAGGAGCTCTTGGCCTCGTGATGTGCCTGAGTCAGGCGTGGGGACTTGGAAGGAGTTGCTGGGGGTTAATCTGAAGTTGGGCAATTCAATGTGAATTAGGTTAAAGGAAAGCAGGGAAACCACAAAGCCCTGGGTGGCTGAGGGCTGGGTGGTGCTTGTGGGGAGACTGGTCCTTTTTTTGCTGCCTCTTGGATTTCCCTTGTGTCTCTGATCCCCAGACTGGGGCTGTCCTCATGCCCTGCACCTCCCTGGGGAGAAGCAGAGGACAGCAGGCACAGCCAGCTCTGATGCATGCTGATCCCCCTGTGCATGGACAGGGGGTCACACCTGGGCCTGTGACACCCCCAGGGCAACAGACTGTCCAAAACGAGCCTCTGAAGTCCAAAAATGTAATTTGGAGTAATATCTTTAAAGGGAAGAACAGGGCCAGACCCCTATCAGATCCCATGTCTGATGTTTGGTGTGGAGATGGGATGCCACTTATTCCTTCTCCTGGTCCTTATTCTCCATTGTTGTGGAAGTAAACACAGGCTTTAATACCTTCCAAATCCCTTGGATCTGCTTCAGAAGGTATTTTCCTGCTGCTGCTAATCCTGCAGTGGCCAACAAACAAGGTTGCCTTGCCTGATTTCTCCTGAGCTGTGGTGGGGGTTGTTACTCTGTTCCTGTGTCTCTCTCCTGACCTTTGGGGCAGGAGGATCTGGGGGGATCTGGTGCAGCCACACATTTTATCCTCCCACCTGAGGTGTGTCTCCAATCTGGCTGCAGGTGGGGTGTCCTGTCCAGTAGCCAAGATGTGGCCGTCCCTGTCCCTCCTGTGTGTCCTGGTGGCCTTGGCCAACGCTCGCAGCATTCCCTACTTCCCTCCTCTCTCAGATGACCTGGTCAACCACATAAACAAGCTCAACACCACCTGGAAGGTGAGTACTGGGCTGATTTGGGGTTTTTTTGGGGATGCATTGCTGACAGTCTCCTTGTGGGGTTCAGTGGCTGAGCTTTGGGAGTGTCACCATGGTGGTGACATGGATCCAGCCTTGGTGCCAGCTGACTTTTCCAATGAGGTGGTGCTGTCAGGAGTTCCTGCAGTCACAGGAACTGTGGAGCTCCTCTTTGGAGCAGAGCAGGATGAATTTGTGGAACAGGAGCAGTGTAAGAGGAGGAAACTCTGCAAGAGGCTGGAGACAAGCAGCCAGTGTCCCTTTCCTGGTGACCTGACCCTCTTTGGCCAGTTTGCTGTGTCCAAAGCCTCAAGCTGGACTTGCTGGTCCTGATGGGCTGATTCTGGGCTCTGTTCTGTGTCTGTAGGTGGTTGGCTCTTGGCCTCTGGGCTTTGCAGCTGATGTCAGACTCTGCTTGGGGTTCAGGGAGCTCTGGAGCACCGGGCTGTGGTCCCAGAGATGCTCCTGGTGGCTCTGGAGAGTCGTGTCCCAATTCTGTGTGTCTCTCCCCAGGCAGGGCACAACTTTCACAATGCTGACATGAGCTATGTGAAGAAGCTCTGTGGCACCTTCCTGGGTGGGCCCAAGCTCCCTGAGAGGTGAGTGCAGGCAGGAGAAGGTGAAGCTCCAGTAAAACTTGTGTGGATCCTTCCTGAGCATCTGGAGTGGGTGAGGGGCTCTCCTGGCAGGCTGTGGGCAGCAGGGTGGGCTCGGTGGACACTGTTCATGGAATGAAGCAGGGAGCACACATGAGGGTAAAATCCATCCTGTGCCCTGTTCAATTTGTTATCCTTGAAAATGAACACGTCAGAGGAGCTGCTGACATGGTCTGAGCATGAGTATTTGTGCTCCTTCAGTAAGCAAACAACAGCCCTCATGCTCCAGGTCACCTTCAGAGGAGGCTGGAGAGTGCAGTGCACCCAGCTGAGCTCTGGGGGTGTTCCTGAGGCAGGATTCCCCTCCCCTCACAGGGTGGATTTTGCTGCAGACGTGGAGCTGCCCGATAACTTCGACTCGCGGACGCAGTGGCCCAACTGTCCCACCATCAGTGAGATCAGAGACCAGGGCTCCTGTGGCTCCTGCTGGGTAAGGACAGGGGAGGTTTAGTGCTGTGTTCATAAAATTTACTGGGCAAAACCCGTGCCTTTGTATTTGCTGCTGAACCCCCTGCCATAGGCAGGGGCACCATCCACAGATCAAGGTGTTCCAAGCCCTGTCCAGCCCAGCCTTGGACACTTCCAGGGATCCAGAGGCAGCCACAGCTTCTCTGGGTAACCTGTGCCAGGGTCTCAGCATCCTCACAGCCAAGAATTCCTTCCCAATATCCCATCTGTCCCTGCCCTCTGGCAGTGGGAAGCCATTCCCTGTGTCCTGTCCCTCCATCTCTTGTCCCCAGTCCCTCTCCAACTTTCCTTGAGCCCCTTTAGGCCCTGGAAGGGGCTCTGAGGTCTCCCTGGATCCTTCTCTTCTCCAGGTGAACCCCCCCAACCCTCCAAGCCTGGCTCCAGCCCTTGGAGCATCTTTGTTGCCCTTTTTGAGGGGACACTGTGGGATCCTGCAGTGTCTGAGCTCCTGGGTGGCTTCTCCCAGCCAGGCCATGCTTGCTGCACTCATTTCCAGGAGGTTTCCTGGTTTCTCTCCCCTGGCCAGCTCTGATGGGTGTTTTGGGGTTGCCCTCAGGCTTTTGGCGCCGTGGAAGCGATTTCAGACCGGATCTGTGTCCACACCAACGCCAAGGTCAGCGTGGAGGTCTCAGCCGAGGACCTGCTGTCATGCTGTGGCTTTGAGTGTGGCATGGGGTGAGCTGCTCGTGGTCCTTGTGCACCTGGAGGGTGGTTGGGGGGAGCAGGGGCAGACCCTGGAGGTGCTGATGGATTCAGCCCTGCCTTCATTCCCTCCCTGATAAGCACAAAGCTCCTGCAGAGGTTTGTGCTGTGGATGAGGGAGTTAGGTGGGCACATAAAGGTGATTCCAGGGACTGGGACACCTCCTGCCCCCAGCACAGTGGATGCTGATGGCTGCAGTCACACAGTGAGGCTCTCCCACACAGAGCTGGCAGCTGCCAAAGCCAAAGGAAGGACCTTTCCATAGTCCCACATCCCTGGTTTTCAGGCACAAGCCTTTTGCCTGTGGCTTTCCCAGCTGTTGAGCACAGGGTAGGGAGTTGAGTCTCCAAGTCCTGTTGCTCCTGGCAGCAGAAGCTGATCAGGGACACAGTAGGGAGACACTTGGGGATTTGGAGCTGTGAGTGCTTTTACCTCCTTGCCTGAGGCCTTGGTGTCTCAAGGCAGATCCTGGGGAAGAAAAGAACAGACTTAAAAAAGGTTTAATGTGCCCAAACCTTCCTCTGGACCATTCCAGGCTGGCTCCATTCCCTTGCCTCTCCCAAACTGGGAGGCTGGGGCTGGAGCTGGTGCCTCTCCCCCAGGTGCAATGGTGGTTACCCCTCCGGCGCCTGGAGGTACTGGACAGAGAGGGGCCTCGTGTCCGGGGGTCTCTACGATTCCCACGTGGGTAAGTCCTGGCAGACACCCTTGGGGAAGCAAGGAGGAGCACCTCTGCTTGGTTGAGGTTCATTTTTCTTGGGCTGCTTCTCTCCTGGTCTGCATCCTTGGAGCTGCTCCCTCCTTCAGCTTGAGCACCTCTGCAGTCCCAGCTGGCTGCCCCTGCCCCCATCACTCCTTTGGGACAAAGGTCCCTGAGCTGCACCCAGAGGCAGGAGGCCCATCTGGGAAGGGAGCCAGGAGCCCTCAACACACCCCCTGAGGCTCCTGCTTCCATAGCAGGAGCGAATCAGGCTGTGAATTTTGTGGTTTTGCTGGTTTTGAACCAGTTCACTACACTTTGGACGAGGTCAGGAGTCTTCCTGCCATGTTCCCCCCTCAAAAAATAACTTCCAGACTAGAACCCTCTGCCTCCCCCTGTCATGACCATCAGTTGGGTCGTGTTTCCACCTTTTCCATCACCATTTGGAGAGGGAGGTGCTGGGTGGGTCTGGTGGGAGACACATTGTTCATGGAGGGATTGCCCACCTGGCAGGGGAAGCCCCACTGATCTGTGGGGCTCCTGTGGCAGAAAGGGTTTCTTGGGGCATTTAGTACTTTCTCCAGCATGGCTGTTGGGATCTTTGGGGACAGCCAGCTGATGTCACCTCTGTCCTGGACAGGCTGCCGGCCCTACTCCATCCCACCCTGCGAGCACCACGTCAACGGCAGCCGCCCCCCCTGCACCGGGGAGGGAGGGGGCACCCCGAGGTGCAGCCGGCACTGCGAGCCGGGGTACTCACCCTCATACAAGGAGGACAAGCACTATGGTAAGGGAGGTGGCCTCCAAAGCAGCCCCAGAGCTGCTCCTCGTGGTGGCTGGGAGGTGTTGGCAGGATGGAACCTGTTCCTGGTGGGTTGTTTTAATGTGTGCCCCATCCCTGGAGGGGATGGTCCTGGAGCGAACCTGAGTGTGGCAGATGCACAGTTTGTGTTTGCTGAGACGCAGCTGGGAAGGGGGAACTGGTGGAACTGGTTTGAGTCCTCATGGTGCACATGGTTTGCTTGAAGAGTGGGGTGCTGAGCCCCCTCTGGCATCAAAGCCACCTCCAAATCTCCTTGACAGAAGCCAGACCTGTAAATTTAGGATAATCCGGCTGTTTCTTGGAGATTTGTCTTCACCTTGAGTCTTTTGGGTGGTAAAAAGGAGAATGTGCAAGGGAAAAATGTCCCTTCCCCCTAGAGCTGTCTGGAATAGGTCTTTGGGTACAGAATAGGACTCAGATTAAATAATTCCCTCTGATAAATAAAATAAACTTTTCCTGCCTGGCTATATCAGCCCCTCTGGAGCTGCTGGGTTTGGATTTAACCTGAATTGAAGTGCAAGAGGCCTCCTGCAGGGTCACACTGAGCAGGCTTGGTGGCCCAACTGTGCCACCCTAATGGGGGGGATTCTTTCCCTTTTAGGCATCACATCCTACGGAGTCCCTCGCAGTGAGAAGGAAATCATGGCTGAGATCTACAAGAACGGCCCAGTGGAAGGAGCCTTCATTGTCTACGAGGATTTCCTGATGTACAAATCTGGTGAGCAGCAGCAGTGGGGCTGTGGGGGGAGCCCTGTTCCCTTCTCCATCCACAGGGTCTCTCTTTTGTGGGGCTGGTCTGTCTTTTTGGAGATCTCAGTCTCACACTCGGGTGTCTGGCGTGGCGAGGACACGGGCAGATGCCATCTCCTGTATCCATAGCAGGACTAATCGTTCTTGGGACTGGATCAGGGAAGCAGCCCTAATGGGGAGTACCCCAAATTCCAGCTGACAACAACAGTTCCGACTTTAGGACCTCAAAACTCTTGTTTTGAACTGCCTTTGAGCCCCTTGGGGATGCTCAGCTGGTGCTGAGCATCGGTGGCAAGACATGGAGTGGTTTGGGTGGTATCTTGGTCTGGAAAGACAGGTATCTCTCAGGGAAAACTGGAGTTTCCTTTGGAATGGAGAATGTAAAAACTCCTCCCTCCAAATTATTATAATTTTGCAATTAGGAGCTTTCAGGCAAAAAATATGGGAATCGGAATAACAGTTCTTTAATAGGAATATTAAAAATGCAAATGCAGTAATACAAAAAAAAAAACCCAAGCAAGCAAACAAACAAAAATCCTAGAAAACCCTTATGGAGTCAGGAATACAACTTGACACCCTGTTGTCAGGGTGTTTGAAGCAGTCCAAGTAAGTTTTCCTGGAGTAATAGATGTGGTTCTGTGTAGTAGAGATGATCCTGTAGAAAAAAAGAGTCCAGTGCTGGTGAGATGGGTCTGGTCTTCCTCCAGGAATCCATTGGAAAACAGGCTGCTCGGTGTTGCTACATCTCAGTTTTTATCTTGGTAGGAACAGTTGACTCCTCCCCACTGGGTGGAGCATCTCCCAATGGATGATGTAATGTGTGATGGCACTGGTGACCCTCAGTGGCCCATGAACAGAAGATAACCCCTCCAGAGAGTGGACAAAGTTGATGAAACAGATCACAAACACTGCCCCACCTGATTTAACAGCTGGCCTGTTATCAGAAGGCATCTGCCCCCCTGCCCCCTGGAGTTACAAGAGATAAAGGAAAAAAAAAATCTCCCCAACCGGTTTCAACACATGAAATAGAATACACTTTTTTTTGGTCACATAGCCAAAGACAGGTGGGAAGATCATGATTAAAAAATCATCTCATTCCAATCCCTGCTATGGGATCCCTTCCACAATCCCAGGTTGATCCAAGCCCTGTCCAGCCTGGCCTTGGACACTTCCAGGGATCCAGGGGCAGCCACAGCTTCTCTGGGCAACCTGTGCCAGGGCCTCACCATCCTCACAGGGAAGAATTTCCTCCTAACACCCAACCTAAATCTCCCATTTTTTAGTTTAAAACCTTTCTTTTCTGTCCTGTCACCATGTCTCTGTGCAGAACTCCCTCCTCCAGACTCTGCACTAAGCTTCAGTTTCCCATTTAACCAAAAACCCCTCCTCAGCCACTCTGGGGGTTGTGACACTGGGTGCCCCCGGGCTGTGAGCGCTCTGTGGTGTGGACAGGCGCTGCCTGCTGACATTTTGGGGCATTCTTCCTTTGCAGGGGTCTACCAGCACGTGTCTGGGGAGCAGGTGGGAGGCCACGCCATCCGCATCCTGGGCTGGGGCGTGGAGAACGACACTCCCTACTGGCTGGTGGCCAACTCCTGGAACACCGACTGGGGGGAGAACGGTGAGCGCCGCCGGCAATCCCCGCCCCATTTGCCTGCCCTGTTCCCCTGGGATGGATGGAGAGGGTGACTTTTTTTTGGCTCTTGGTGTTCTCACAGGCTTCTTCAAAATCCTGCGAGGGGACGACCACTGTGGCATCGAGTCCGAGGTTGTGGCCGGCATCCCCAGGACGGAGCAGTACTGGAAGAGGATGTAACTCTGATCAAACCACAAATAATCCTGAGTCCCTGATGATTTTAACTGATAGCGGGTTGGGTGCAGAGACCCCCCCACTTCTAAAAGAGACTCTAGTTCAGGTTACTTTATTAAAGCTTTTTATCTTTTCTTTTTTTCCCCATTTTTTGTTCTTTTTTTTTTTAATTTTTGGGTTTGTTTTTGTTTTTTAAATTGTACGTGGAGCTGGAGGTGGAACTGCTCTCTGCCGACCTCCTGCTTCTGGTGGGTCACAGCAGGACATGGGGGCATTCCCTGCTCAGAGGACTGCTGGAGAGCTCACTGGCCTCTTGGAATTTGGTTAGCCTGGACCCCTTCCAGCTCAGTCTGCTACTGGGAGGGCAGGAAACAGGAACTTTGTGCTGGGATTAGGGACTTGGTGGGGCAGCAGAGGTGGATGCTGCTGGAAAGCCATGGCCAGGGGGGATTTGTGCACCCCCAGATGGGTTGATCTGACTGTTAGCACCAGGAACAAGCAGGGAAGAATTTCCTGTGAGTGTGTGCCTTGAATCAGCTACAATTAGACCTATTAACGTCAAAATACTGATCTTGATGTGAGGGTGGTTCTGACCAGAGCTACCTGCACCACGTCCTTTGTGCATTGCCTGCTCTGCTCCATCCTTCTGGCTTTTTAAACCACTTCTTCCTCAACTCTTCACTGGCTTTTTTATCTGCTGTAGTTTAGGGTTATTGATGCTGGGGAAGGGCCTGCCTGGAGCTCCGTGAGCCTTTGGTCAAATATCCTGCAAGCATCTGGGAGGGTGCTGGGAAGAGCAAAGCCTTTTTCCTCCATGGCTGAGCAGCTTCATGTGTGCAGGTCATTCCTGGGCAAAGGTGCAGCAGCCAAATTTGGGGTGGTTTGGGGCTGCAGGTGCGGAATGCTGAGCTGAGGGATGGTTCCTTAGTCTGCTGCAGGGAGCTCAAGTAGATGCTTGGAGGTGTCTCACTAACTTGGACACGATTAAAGCTTTTTTTTCTTGAGCCACAGGCATTAAGGAAGGTAAAAAACCTTATTTTTGTTACTGGGGGGAGGTGTAATAGGTTGTGTATAGGAGGAATCATGATTTGCCAACACTAATATAGCAAAGAGCTTTTTTTTTAATTTAAAAACTCAAACTATATTACTGAGCTGAGGCTATGGGTCTGAAATGTGTGAAGCAGGCTCTCCATGCACTGTAAAATAGCCCCTTTACCTCTGCTTGCTCAGGCACCAGTGAGGCAGAGCTGTGCTGTATTTGGCTGGAACATCTGTGCCAATAAATGATTTCTCCAGAGTCTTGGCTCCTGGCTCTTGGTTGCTTCTGCTTGGCTTTTGCCACCTCAGATGGTTTGTCTGAAGTGGAAGCCAAGTGAGACCCTTCTGTCTTCAAAGAATGGTTTGGGTTGGAAGGGACCTAAAGCTCTTCCAGTCCCACCCCCTGCCATGGGCAGGGACACCTTCCACTGTCCCAGGTTGTCTGAAGCCCTGGGATCTTCTAGGTGTCCTGTCCCTCCATTCCTTGTCCCCAGTCCCTCTCCAGCTCTCCTTGAGCTCTTTCAGGCTGTGGAAGGGGCTCTGAGGTGTCCCTGGAGCCTTCTCTTCCCCAGGTGAGCACCCCCAGCTCTCCCAGCCTGGCTCCAGGAGCTCCAGCCCTCAGAGCAGCTCTGTGGTCTCCTCTGGACTGACTCCAGGAGCTGCACGACCTTCTGCTGTTGGCCCCAGCTCTGCAGGTGGGGTCTCACCTGAGGGGGCAGAGGGGCAGAATGCCCTCCCTTGTGCAGGTGTGGTCACTGCCAGCCCTGTCCTGTGGCCCTGCTGGTGACAGCCACCCCTGGGGTGTGCTGGTGGTGGGGGAAGGTGCTTCCACCCCGAGCAGAGAGCAGCCAGAACTTGTCCCCAGCATCCCTGAGGATGCACCAGGGCCCTGGAGCACGTGCCTGCAGCCCAGGGCTGTGCCACTGCTCCTTTCAAAGTGAATTTATGGACCCTCAGCTGTCCCTCTGGTTACAATTCTTCCTCCAGGTCTGGCACACGGGGCTGTACTTTGATACCCAGAGCTGGCACCAAGTGAGCACTGGAATTTCATGAGCTGAGGGCTTGTAATTTGTGGGGAAATTATGGGTGTAAAAGACATGACAGCTGCAAAGAAAAAAAAATGCAAAGATGATCCAGCACTTTAATAATTTTTTTTTCCCAAAGAAAACTTTTAATTTCAACAAGACGGGAAGCTGCACAAAGAGAGCTACCACGAGTTTCTTGAGAACAACAGCTTAAAAGTATCTACACCAGGAACTGTGGAGCAGGGGCTCTCCTGAGTAACAGCCTGGCCACAGGGCTTGGCCTTGCCAAGGCCACCACCCTGCACTGGTAGCTCTGTCCTGGACCAGGACATGACCTCTCCTTCCCTTCACGACAACAAAGCAGCTTTGAAGGGGGTGGGCAGGGACCTTGAAAACAACAATCCACCCTAGGAGAACAGGACTTGCCTTTAGTGTTGTTTCTTGCGAGTCCAGCTTGATGTGTTTGAGGACAGCAGTGGGAGCCTCTTGCAGCTCAGTCTGACCCAAAAGCAGAGTCAAGTGGGCCAGGGAAACCTGCCCTGGTCAACCCCTCGGTGGCTCCAGCCTTCCCAGCTCATGGCAGGGGTCATTTCTGCCTTCCAGGGTGATCAGTGCCCCCCTAAAAAAGCATCCCACGAGGGACAGCAGCGTGCAAACTCTCACTGCCCTGCCTTGCTCTGCCAGGACCACCCACCCTGGGGCTGAGCCAGCACAGAGCCCAGAGCCTGCTGTGGAGCCAGGCCTGGGGTTATGAGCTCAGGGCTGTGCTGGCAGCTCCCTGCTCATTCTTACCCCCTCCCCAGGGCTGAAACAAGAGCTGTGTCACTGCAGGGGCCCTCTGTCCCCAGGCAGGGAGCTGCACAGCTGCCTTTCAGCTGGGGGCACATTCAGGTGGACACAGTACCTCACCTCCCATATATTTAATATTTAAAGGGCTCATTTCAGCATCCTTCAGTGTAACAGAAACGTGACTGTGGCCTCTGCCTGTTTCCAGGCTGCAGGATATCAATCACTGAGGGCCAGAAAGTGGCCAGAGCTTTTTCCTTGGATAAGGGAGCATGTTCCTCTCCCATCATCCTTCCAGCACAGAGCAGGCACCAGAGGTGAGGGCAAAGAGGCTGCCTAAGAAAAGGAGGCAAAACCCTCAGGGTTTAGCTCAGCTCTGAGCTGGAAAGATGCCTCATATCTCAAGGAAGAAAAGAAACAACTGGAGTTTCTATTTCAAACCATCCTAACGGAAAAAAAAGGAAAAAAAAAAAAAGAAAAAAAAACACGAAAAAAACCCAACAATCCAAAATATTCAGGTAAACAGGAAAAAAGGGGGAAAAAAATACTCCACCCCAAACACTAAGACTCCAATCAGCATTTGCAGCCATCCAAACAGACAGCAAGGGCAGTGAGGATTGAGTCCAGCACTGCCACACCATCACCCCGGGGCTGCAGCTCCCCGGTGTCCCCTCCTTGTCACCGTCCCAGTGCCCAGCGCCGGGCCACCCCCAGAACAGGGGACCAGGAGCCCCTGCTGCCCGTCTGCCACCGCCTGTCCCCTCACCCGGCCCTTCAGTTGTCCCCTGCTGGCAGGTACTCCTCGGTGGCCTTGGAGAGGGTGCTGAGGTACTGCCAGCTGAGGGCAGCCAGGAGCATGGCACAGGACAGGTAGATGGGCGAGTAGTGGTGGCGGGAGGCCATGGGGCCACCGGGCAGGCTGGCAGCGCGGATGGAGGCCACCACCTGCTGAGTCTTGTTGGACGAGGGGTCCGTGCTCGGGATCTTCTGGTAGATCTGCAGGAGAGAGGAGGAGAGTTGGGAAACAGGAAAGCCTGATGAATATGATTGCTTGGCAAAAGATTTTGAGAGTGTGAAATCTATAATCAAAGTAGAAATGAAGGCGAGCTTTGAGATATAAGATGCCGAGCTGTTAATTACTGAACAACCAGGAAACAATGGTTTAGCCAGCTGAAGGAGAATCCCCCTTGATTGAACCCTTGGCAAATAAAGGGATGCCAAGGATCCAAGGGTCAGAGAGGCCCTGCCAATGTGGTAGGGAAGAGCAAAAAGGATCCAGAAACAAGCTTTTAATGTTGAAACCCCACATAATACAATATGGTAATGTAGTAATTCTTATAGGCTGTATGTAAATTCTATAGGGTTTGTATCTTGTGCTGGTTGGATGATTGTAAATTAGCATATTCAAGACAAAAAGAGATATAATGTAATGTAACAAGAATTCAGGCCTCTTTGCTAGCCCTCTCTTGTTCTCTTTTGCTCTCTTGCTCTTGCTCTCTCTTGGGCACACCTCTAGCTGTGGCTGGCAGCTTTAAGCAGAGCTCTTGTACTCACACCCTATGCAATAAACCAAACTCCAGAGATCTTTCATCAACCATCCATGACTCTCCTACAAGGAGTTACAGCTCCCACAGGAGGATTAGGAGGAAAACGGGACGAGGTTGAAGTTTTCAGGGCCACCTCGGTGGTGGAAGGGACAGCTGGACGAGTCCAGGGCCGTCTCCCCTGGGAGGTGCACTAAGCCAGGCTGCCTCTTGAGGGCAGCCCATGATGGAACATGGACCACACAGCCTTGGACACATCCCTTAACCCCCAGTGGTGTTACTGGGACCAGTGGTGTTACTGGGACCAGTAGAGTCTCTGGGATCAGGGGGTTCTCACCCTGCAATCCTCACTCACTGTCCAGCCCACCTCAAACCAGTGGGAACGCTCCTGCCTGGGAACAGCCCCATCATCATCTGATCCTGTGGCATTTAGGGTTCCCCTCTCATGGCCTCTGAGACACTCGTCTGCAGGAGTCTGAGCAAGGTGGCACAAGCAGAGATCCTCTCCTGGGTAAAAGCCCTGCAGTGTCACTGTCCCTTGCCATGGGATTGGCCAGTTCACAAGGGTTATTATCTAATTAATAACCCATGGTTTGGGGTCGCCCTGCTGCAGAAGTGAAGTCTTTTTATTTAATAGCCCTGACAGGAATTGGGTTTTAAGGAAGGGGGTGGTTTTTTTCCCCACAAAACCACCCACCAGTTGACTCTCCACATAAACTTTTAATCTCCACAGGACTCTGAAGTCAGGAGGAAGTCATAAAGTCCCCCCAAGCCTCCTTTTCTCCAGACTGAGGCCCTCCCCAGCTCCCTCAGCCGCTCCTGGTGCTCCAGACCCTTCCCCAGCTCCGTTCCCTTCCCTGGACACGCTCCAGCCCCTCAATGTCTTTCGTGAGTGGCCCAGAGCTGACCCCAGAATTGGCCAAGGGGACTGCCCTGGTCATGCTGGGCACACTCTGCTGGTCCAGGCCAGGTTGCCACTGGCCCCAGCCCCTACTTCTCAACACAGACACAGACCAAGGTTACGTTCAAGAGAACACATCAAGCACAGTTTGCTCCAGGCCAAAACCACATCAGGGTCACCACAGAGCCAAGGACAAAATGAACAGATCCCTGTGTAGTCCCAATTCCACCCCAAAAACAGAGACAGGAAGAGCCAGAAATGACTCCAAGCAAACTGCTGGGCCTACCTCTTCCACATACTGGTACATGATGGCTTTGACAGCTTGCATGTTGGTGGCATCCATCATGAGGGTGACAGCCTGGCCCTTGCGGATCTTCACCACCCCCCTGAACACCTGCTGGTTGTTGTAGCAGGCAGCCAGCGTGGCAATGGCCATCACCTGAGGAGAGGCAGGGAGAGCCTTTACTGCACTGCAAGGACCTGGCCACGGGATCACCTTGTCCACAGTGACATCCACGGAGTGGAGACACAACCTCCACAACAGCAGGAGCGACAGGATCCAAGAAATCAGCAAAAAGCCAACAGAACCACCTCCAGCTCCTCACCAGCGGGACTGCAGAGGATGAGGAAGCACCTGGAAGCTCAGCTCACCTGGGGGATGGCGCAGAAGTTGAAGACACTTTGGTTTTTGAGGCGGGACAGGTAGGTGAGGACGTCGGGGACGTGGTGCAGGGCGTTGGTGATGAGCTCATTCAGGCACTGCACGGCCACGTTGATGTTCTCTGGCTTGGCAAGGTCTGAGAGCTTCTCAGCGTATCTGCTCCAAACCTGGACACCAAGAGCAGTGCTCATGAGCTGGAGGGTGCATTGATGTCACCAGAGAGACACCAGGTCTGGGAGAGCAACAAGGACCCCTAAAATCCCCCACAGAACAGCCTTGGAGCACTGCTGGGATCAAGAAAAGCAGGAAGGGCAGGCTGTGGAGTGACAGTGACAGTGGCCTCGGTGCACACAAAGAGATGAAGGGTACAACTCATCTCCACACCTTTCCTAGGGAGGGCAAGGAAAAGGTGGGTCACACATCAAGAAATGCCCTGTGAGACAGCCAAGCCACATGGAAAAGGGGAAGAAAAAATTTTGAACATCATGTCAGGCACAGGCAGAGCTGATCCTGCTTTTGGGAGCAGACCAGGTACCCTCCTGGGATCTCAGCCAGTCTTATCTTCCCTCATTCCTAGAGAAAACCTAGCAGAGAGGAGAAAATGCTGCCTAAGTAGTTCTTGGCAGTGTGTGGTGCCATCACCTTGTCCCCACATCTGCACCCAGAGAGCTGCAGACAGATGTCAGCCAGCTGTCATCAGAACTGCTATTACCAAGAAGATGTAGAGCAAACAGCAGCAATTTTATGAGGTTTTTCCTCACCTCTCTGGGCCAGAACTCCCTTCCCTCCAGCTGGTCCTCCAGATAGTCACGGATGATGTTGGTTTTCTGTAGGAAGAGGCCCATGGAGTTTGCCAGCTCTGTGTCCTGCCCCACGATGGGATCTTCCAGCTCTGATGCAGAGAAGAGACGGGAAAGGCCAATCCCCACTAGCCCAGCAACGTAGTGACAATACTGCCAAGGTGGGAAAGGGGGAGAAAAACAAGATAAAAGGAGCAGTTACAAAGAGCTGCTTGTTTGCCACAGTGAGTTTTACAAAAAGTAACTGACAGTTCATTTGATACGAGTTCTCATGGCACTCCCTGGGATGTCTCAGCTTTCCTAAAGCTTTATTTTTTTTCCCCAAAGTTTATTTTTCCTTTGAAAATAAACACCTTTTCCCAAACAGGGATGCTCTGGCTCCTGCTTCCAAGGTGAACCCTACCTGGAAGTGTTCAAAAAACCTGTGGATATGGATTCTGGGGACATGGTTCTGTGGTGGCCTTGGCAGTGCTGGTGGAATGGCTGGACTTGATGATCTTTGAGGGCTTTTCCAACCTTAACTCCATGACCCTGGTCATGCTCAGTCCGTTCCTCTGTCAGGGCTTACTCACCTTATCCCACTCATGCTGAGAATCCACCTTTTTCTCCAGGAACTCTGCCATCCCAACACCCATCTTGTGGCAAATATCCGAAATCACATCCTGGTAGACTTTGGACAGGTTTCTGAACTCCATGGAAATCTGCAGCATGGTAAAACAGAAAGAGAATGCTCAGGAGAAAAAAAAAAAAAAAAAAAAAAAAAAAAAAAAAAAAAAAAAAAAAAAAAAAAAAAGGCAGCAGAGCTCAACATTTATTAAGAAAATAGAAAAATATAGAAGTACTGTTTACCAGGCTCTAATCCTGCCCTGGCTGGAGATCTGGGACAACTCCCCCAACCTGAGCTGTTTCAAGGTCCTTGGAGCTCAGGCTCAGCCTGTTCCCAGTCTAAACTGGATGGTCTCTGGCAGGAGATCAGACACAGCAAAATCTTTGGGAAGGCTCTGTGGCCTTGGACTGGTATCATCTGGGAGCTGCAGGACAAAACTGACTGCACTTGGTGCACAGAGCTGTTTTCCTCTGTAATTTGAGAGCATTCCATCACACCAGCCACAGGAAAAGACCCAGGGGAGGTTTCTGGTGCTCTGTTCTCCCCAGCCCTCTCCAGCTCTGGCTTTACAGGGCACATTTGGCACAACTGGAAAGACATCAAGCAGTGAGGGAAGTGTGGAATCCTATGTCCAGTAACGTGATCATGGAATCACTGAGTGGGTTAGAAGGGACCTTGAAGATTTTCTAGTTCCAACTCCCCTGCTATGGGCAGGATACCTGCACTGTCTCAACTGCTCTCACACTGAAAAAAAATATTAAAAAGTGCATCCTCCCTTTTCCAAAACTGTGGAGCATCATGTTTTACTGTGTTAGGCTTTATTCTCCATCAGTAGGTGATGCAGCCAGCCCAGGGTTTGTGTGCAATAAGGGCTTGGTCTGTAAATAAATGTATCTTCTGCTTCTGTCTCTGTGGCTTCAGTCCCCTACACAGAGCAGAACAGCCTGCAAATGCACCTCTAGGAAATATTATTGGAAGTTTTTACTATTAGGGTGGTGAGGCACTGGCAGAGGAGGTTCAGAGAAGCTGTGAATCCCCTCCAGAAAATTCAGGGTCAGGCTGGACAGAGCTTGGAGCAACCTGGTCAAGTGGAAGGTGTCCCTGCCATGGCAGGGGGTGGAATGGGATGAGCTTTATGGTCCCTACCAACCCAGCAATTCCATTATTCTACAATTCTATGACTATTAAAATCACACCTGAGCACAGATTGCCTCAAATAAATAACTCATACACCAAGAGAGAACAGCAAAGTGCCACAAACACCTTCTCAAAAGCTCCTCTAAAGCCACTGTCACACCTTCTGTATGCCTACACCCCAGAATCCCAACACAGACATCCCCTATAGCACTCCACCCTCTGACAGGCCACGGCCACAGTCACCCCAAACCTGAGCATCAAAACTCACAACACACCTCAGCCCTCCAAACAATTATCCCATTCCCACTGCTAGGGAAAGCCTGAAAAGGGTAGAATAAATTAGAAATGGTAAAAATTTGAAGAAAACAGAACATCCTCGGAAAATGAGATGCTCCTCACCAGAACTATTATATTTTTTCTTAAACAGAGCGAAGAAAAAAACCCTAAAAATTCAACTCAATATAATGAAAAGATCAATGCAATATTGTTACTAATAACAGTGTAAGTGCTTTTTGTCTTCTATCATGGAATCCTGGAATGGTTTGGGTGGGAAGGGACCTTAAAGCTCATCTCATTCCACCCTCTGCCACGGGCAGGGACACCTCCTGCTATGCAGGCAATGCCCCCTGTGGGGTAACAACCCCAAATCTCTCTCCACAAGACAATGGTCACCTGCTCTTCCAGCACAGGAGCCAAAGAGCCACTTTCCAGGGCTGGCACATTCCCACAGATCCCTTCTGGCTGGGTTGGGTTTCTCACCACAGGGAGGTGATGGAGCCCTTGGGAAGATCTGTGGGACTGAGCAAGCTCTGCAGGCACCACGTGGAGACACCCAGGCACCCAGAGGTGCCACGAGGAGCAAGGAGGAGCAAGGAGGAGCAAGGAGGAGCAAGGAGGAGCAAGGAGGAGCAAGGAGGAGCAAGGAGGAGCAAGGAGGAGCAAGGAGGAGCAAGGAGGAGCAAGGAGGAGCAAGGAGGAGCAAGGAGGAGCAAGGAGGAGCAAGGAGGAGCAAGGAGGAGCAAGGAGGAGCAAGGAGGAGCAAGGAGGAGCAAGGAGGAGCAAGGAGGAGCAAGGAGGAGCAAGGAGGAGCAAGGAGGAGCAAGGAGGAGCAAGGAGGAGCAAGGAGGAGCAAGGAGGAGCAAGGAGGAGCAAGGAGGAGCAAGGAGGAGCAAGGAGGAGCAAGGAGGAGCAAGGAGGAGCAAGGAGGAGCAAGGAGGAGCAAGGAGGAGCAAGGAGGAGCAAGGAGGAGCAAGGAGGAGCAAGGAGGAGCAAGGAGGAGCAAGGAGGAGCAAGGAGGAGCAAGGAGGAGCAAGGAGGAGCAAGGAGGAGCAAGGAGGAGCAAGGAGGAGCAAGGAGGAGCAAGGAGGAGCAAGGAGGAGCAAGGAGGAGCAAGGAGGAGCAAGGAGGAGCAAGGAGGAGCAAGGAGGAGCAAGGAGGAGCAAGGAGGAGCAAGGAGGAGCAAGGAGGAGCAAGGAGGAGCAAGGAGGAGCAAGGAGGAGCAAGGAGGAGCAAGGAGGAGCAAGGAGGAGCAAGGAGGAGCAAGGAGGAGCAAGGAGGAGCAAGGAGGAGCAAGGAGGAGCAAGGAGGAGGCTGCCTTACCGTGGGGAAGTCTTCCAGCACCTGCCTGTCCTTCTCCTTGCTCTCTGTGTACTTCCAGTCTGGCTGGTAGAGGTGGGAGTGGAACTCGTGCAGCATCGGGACCTTGACGTCCAAGGGGATGCTCATGTCATCCTCTACAGTGTCCAGGGCACGGAGAACCAGGTAGAATATACACACTGCATGTCTGGGAGGGGAGAAAAAACAGAAATCTTTTATTTAGGAGTGCTCATGAGGCAGGAAAAACAGCTGGGATCAACCACAAAGCCCTCAGCAGAGGCACCTGGAGCTCAGCGTGTCACACACTGGCACTGCCACGTCCTTGGTGCCTTTGGCTTTGGCCAGGCTAGGAAATGCAGGATTTTCCCTCATGAGGAGAACTACAGCATGATTTTGGGCTTCCCAAGATGTGTATCAGGGAAGGGTCAGGCCTGTGAGCTCCCTGAGCAGGGAAGATTCAACCCTGCAAGCAAGGCCAGGGCTCACCAGGACCCAGAGGACAGAGCCCAGGGTCAGCTTATTGGGAAAAGGAAATGTAAAATAGGGAAAGGGAAAAAAAAAAATCATTCTCCCTTCTCTGCAACCATTTTACCCTGTTGGAGGGGAATAAAGGGGTCACACTGTGCAACAGGAACATTAGGACTGGCAGAAGAGCCAAAATCACCCTGTATTTTATATCTTCAGGAACAAGACACTGGAGGCAGCCCATCTGTCCCAGCATCCCAGCAGGAAGCTGCTGCAGAGCCACCTCCCCTCCTGCTCCCATCACCCCTGCCTTCCCTATCCCTACCTCCACCATCCCTGCTTCCCTCCCTATCCCTGCCTCCACATTTCTGCAGCTGAAGGAAAAAAAAAGAAAAAAAAAGAAAAAAAGCCCCACCAAAAAACCACAAAACAAACAAACAAAAAACCCAAAACAAACAAAAAACCACCACAACAAAAAAACCCACCCCTAAAAACAAGTCCTCATGGCAAGAAGTGCTGTTTGCAGCTCCAGGATTTATATAAAATAATCCCCAGATCTCCATGAGCACAGGGATATTTGCCAAGGAGATGAGGCATTTATTAATTGTTTAACAAATGGAAAGTAGCTTGGTCTGCTTAAATGCTAATTACCAGGTGACAGTGCTGTACTCCTGGAATGACAACGTGCAAGCAGTGATTAAGCATCCAGGGAAAACTAACTTGCTCTTAGAGCCAATACTATTAAATTTGGCATTTTTTCCTTTATTAGAAGGGCATTTAACACCTCTGTCAAAGCACATGAGCAGCTCTCTCGTGCTCCTGTTCCTTTCATGACTGAGTTTTTCCATTCCAGCCGGGCTGCAAACGTTCATCCAGCAGGATGGAAGTGCCCAAGGCTCCAACCCTCTTCCAGGAGCCACCAAGAAAGGCAGAGCAGAATCTGGAATGCCCCTCTCACAGGGGCACCATGCCCAGGGAAGAACCAGCAGGAATTCCAGAACCCAGCATAGTTAAAACACTTATTTAACCCCAATTCTGCATCCAGATCTTGCTTGCCTCCCTAACTTCCATCGCATGCTGAATTTAGATCCTTGGCAAATCAAACGAAGAAATTCTTTGCTGTGGCGCAGGTTGTTCAGGGAGGTGGTGGATGCCCCATCCCTGGAAACATTCAAGGTCAGGCTGGACAGGGCACAAATGGAAGCACCCAGAACAAGTGTGGATCTTCCAGAGCTCGAGCTCCAGCCCTGACCTGGGTGCAGCTCCCTCCTGTCCAGGTAAGGAGTTCTCCTTTCTCCTTGCCAGGACATGCAGCCAGGACATGAACCTTCAGAAATAGATCCTGAAGAGTTCCAGAGACAGGCAGGCCCATGGAACTGGCAGCAGAGAGGCAGGAGCATCCCTCTGCTCCTCTCCATCACCAGGAGAGGAGCTGTGAGCTTGGATCATAACTTTTCCACCACCAGCACTTAGGATTCTGTTGGCTCAGCTGTGGATGAAACTGCAGTTTTGAGCCTCCCACCTTCCCAGAAAATGCCTTAAACATGGAGCAATGAGCTGGACAAGGCTCTGGCCAGCAAAACAGGTAGAGACCAAAAAAGAATAAGAAAGGAGGAATCAGACATTTCAGCTCAACTACCAATGCCCTGTCTGGCCAGGGAAGCACTGCTCCAAGCACTCCTCCAGAAATTCCTCATTCTCCAGCAGCCCTTCTGGGATGCCACAGGGCCTCAGCTGAACTCCCTGATGGGGTCAACATCAATGCAAGCACTTTTTTAATACAGCAAAATAAATTCCCTCTGTAAGGCTGCAGCTCTGCCTATTTCTGTATCCTCCCTGTTTTGTATTTCCCTTCTTTGTCCCTAAATTCTCCAGTGGAGCTCCCAGGCTTTGAATATGAATCTCTCCTGAGCCACCAGCTGTAATCCAACCACCATCCCTGCCCAACTGTGGGTTGCAAAGATCAGGCAAGAGCATTTTTAAGATGCCAGGCAGAAGTTTCTGTGCCCTGAAGGGTGATCCCAATCCCAGGAGGCTGCAGGGCAAGGATTAAAGAACAAAAAACAGACAAACAGAGGCAAGCACAAGGCAGGCACATTGCTAACAGGTTTCATAGTGTTTTCTTAATCTTTTTTTTTTCTTAATTCCTGCACAGAAAAAGCATGGAAAATAAAAAGCTTAATTCTTGGCCCCACTCGTACTTTTCCACGCAATTCCAGCCAAACCACTGAACTTCTCTGCCTTTCCTGTCAACCAGGCTGCAAACACCACTTCATAAACACTGGACACAGCAATGGGGCACCATCCAAAATACCAACCCAGGCCTCAGAAACCCGACAGATCACCCAGTGTTCGGGGTGGTGCCTGCAACTGCTCAGCAGAGCCATCAGATGTGTCTGGAACAACTTCCAGAACCCCTAAATTTGATCATCAACCCATCTTAGGATTAACTGGGCATTTAAAAACCGAGATCAGTAATTGTCAAATGAATGTAAGGAATCATATGGAGAATGATTACATGGCATGAGGCCCCCTGGCCAGCTGAGCTTTACATCCTCTGTTACTATTCCTATCTGAAGCTTTTCTGCACGGGGCAGCAAAATCCGCACAGCAAAAAATGAGCGTGCAACAAAACCAAACTGTGACAACTGCGCAGGTTTTGAGGCAGCTGCTTCCAAAAGCCCACCCCAGGCCAGGCCCAGGCCCTTGGTCAGCCCCAGGTTTTTCGTCACCTCCTCCCTCCAGTCTTTGTGCCAGGACAAATTCCCAGGGTGTCACCCATGGCACACTGCCAGGCCCTGTGTTGGAGAGTCTGCTGGCCAGGAGGCTCAGCCCAGAAACCCAGTCTGGGGGGAGGATGTGGTGCATAGGGGGCCTGTGGTACAGCCAGATGGGACGTGAAAATCCCCACGTCCTGCTGTGCGGGGTGGGGCTGAGCTGAGCCAGCCCAGACAGCTCCTGATGGCAGAGGGAGCGTGTCCCAGCAGCTCCACTGGAGAAAAATGGTGTTTGGGGGCACTGCATGGGCCCAGCTCTGCCATAGAGGGGTATCACACGCACCAGCTCCTGGGGGGCCACTGCACCCACTAAATTCCCAAGGATACCGATGTGTTGGGGTGGCTGTACCCACCACCTCCCAGGGAGGAGAATTCCCCCACCATCCCCAGGGGATTCCCAGTGCCGGGGGAAAGCTGCACTCAGCCCATCCCGAGGATCCCCAGTGTTGGGGTGGCACCCAACCCGCACCTCCCAAAGACCCCCAGTGCCGGGGGTCACCGCCCCCCTCCCCGGGCCGCAGGGCTCCCCCGCTCACCGCAGCTCTCCGTCCAGGGCCTGGATGACGGCGGCGAAGCTGCGGCTGGTCNCGCCCCGTGCCGGCTCCGCCGCCGCCGCGCCGTGCCCGGAGACGCTGCCATGTACGGACAGCGCCGGGCCGTGCCATGGCCGGAGCCCCGGGGATGCGCGCAGGGCACCGGCACCGAGCAACGCAAGGGATGCTCGGAAGCGGCGGGATGCGTGCGGGTAGGGGCACTGAGCAGTGCAAGGGAAGCCTGAAGCCAGGGGGATGCTCGGAGTCAGTGGGATGCTCGCAGGATACCGGCACCGAGCAATGCGATGGATGCCCGGGGCCGCGGGATGCTCGGGTAGCACCGGGACTCTGCGAGGTCCGGCACTGGTACCGGCACGGAGCAATGCAAGGGATGCTTGGAGACGGTGGGATGTCCGGAGCTAGTGGGATGCTCAGGGTACCGATATCGAGCAATGCATGGATGCTTTGAGCCGGTCGGATGCTCGGGAAGCACCGGGATTGTGCAATGCCCGGTGCCAGTGACATCCACGCACGGTACCGGCACCGAGCATTGAGATAGTATATACTCTAATACTTAGAGCCGGTGGGATGCACCGACGCACAGGATGCCCGGAACCGGTGGGAAGCACCAATGCACAGCATGCCCGGAACCGGCGGGCAGCCCGGAGCCGGTGGGATGCAGGCAGGGTACGAGAAATGCAATAGGATGCCCGGAGCCGGTGCAACCGGGAAGCACCGAGGAGCACACAAGGCGCACAAAGGCGGTCAGGTCCTACACACGCTGGATATGGGATGGTCACCATGGCAACACCATATCCGCGCCCGGACATGACAGCGCCCCCCACCTCCTCCTCCTCCCGCACCCCGCTCCCCACCGGGAGCACCGCACACCGGCGACAGCGAAGCGCATCCCACCGCCCGCGCATCCCCCGCCGCTCACCGGGTCCATCCGCGGCATGACGGCGCGGTAGCCGCCCATCTTGAAGCGCAGCAGGTTGTAGATGTCCTCGGGGTGGCCCAGCCATTTCCGTAGCAGCTCCATGGGGGCCGCGCTCAGAGCCCACCGCCGCCGCCGCGCGCTCCCGCCGCCCCCCCAATCCGCCGCTTAACCGGGCACGGGCGGGGCCGCGCCAGCCCCACCCCCCAGCCAATCACAGCGCTCGGAACATCGCTCGGTAGGGCGGGCGCGGCGCCGATTGGTGAAAGCGCGCTCGCACCAGGGCAGCGCCAGCCAATAGGAAGGCTGCGCGGCTGGTGTGACGGCCGGCGGCGGGCGCTGATTGGCGGAGGCGCGCGTCGGCACAGGCGGAGCGGGAAGGAGTCGGCGGCCCCGAACCGGCTCGTGTGAGCGTGAGGGGAGCGGCGCCGCCATGGAGTCACGGGAGGGTTGGGGTGAGAAGGGAGCTTGAAGACCTCCCAGTTCCGTCCCCCTGCCTCGGGCAGGGACACTTTACACTGTCCCAGGCTACTCCAAGCCCTGTACTGGACACTTCCAGGGATCCAGGGGCAGCCACAGCGTCTATGGGAATCCCATCCCAGCTCCTCCCCCCCGCCCCCAACAGGGAAGAATTCCTTCCCAGTAGCCCATCTATCCCTGTGCTCTGGCAATAGGAAGCCATTCCCCCTTGCCAAAGCCTCTATCCAGCCTTCTTTAGCCCCTTTAGGCACTAAAGGGGCTCCAAGGCCTCCCTTGGAGCCTTCTCAAGTTGGACACCCCCAGCTCTGAGCCTGGCTCCATAGCAGAGGTGCTCCAGCCCTCAGAGCATCTCCATGGCCTCCTTGGACTTGTTCCAACAGTCCACATCCCTCCCGTGCTAAGAACCCAAAACATACCCAGCTCCATCCTCTTTCCAAGGTGCAAGATTCAGCCTTTGGGGTTCTTTTTTGTGAGTGGTTTTCTTCCAGGAGCTGGGTTTTGATCATCATTGTGGGTCCCTTCCAACTCAGGATATTCTGTGATTCTTTGTTTTGGAAGGACACTTTGCCAACGCCCTGCAGAAGGGACATTAACCACCCTCTTTGGCCCCATAACCCCATTAATTGGTTTATTCAGCAATCCCATAATCTGCAATCACTCAAAGACGTTGCAGTTCACAGGGGAGAGGATGTGCAAGTGTTGCCTAGGAATCAGCTGCCTACAGCAGAGGTGTTTACCTCCAGCATTCCCAGCTGATTTGCAATCCATCTTGAAATCCAGCTCCCATTAATGAGAACACACAGCTAAGGAAAGTCACAGCTACCACAGGCAGCACCAAAGAGGTAGCTGTTAATCAATTCCAGGCAGCTGGAATTTCCATGTACAGCCCAGTTTTTAACCAAGAAATGCCAGAAAGTACACACTTGAGGTGAACATCACTAATCCTAATTCCAGCTTTAATATTTTTGCTCAAGTCAACAACTTAATATTAAAATAAACTCAAATCCAGGGAGAGAGAGGACAGCAGCACTTCCCACCTAGTGTATAGAGACATAGCTCTATTTCCAAACCTTTCTGCTTTCAGGTTTCCTTGGAGATCCTGAATTTTATGCAACACTGTCACACACTGTATTTCCTTTTTCTTGTTTTGACAAGTGAGATCTGGAATTGGCAGTTTGCCACAAAGCTGAAATGTGTCGGTGTAGAGGTGAGCTCCACCCAAGCACTGCTGACGTATATTTTGTATATGTTGACATGGAAGGAGGGAGCTGTTCCTGTCAGATCTGACACAGGGAACAGCCCCTCATGTTTAACCACACTCAGTCACAGCCCAGCACGCAAGTATACAGCTCCAGACAGAGGCAGGATTACTTAATTCCTAATTAGTCAAGCTGTTTAGGCAGAGGGATATCCTCTGTTTTGCTGACTCCTCCAGGGTCAAAGGACAAGGTCACTTCAGACCACAGCAATCCCCTGCTTGACCCTTTACACTTCCCATCCACTGCCACCTGAACAAGGCAACCAAAACACCTCAGAACTTGTCAAACTATTTACACTGCTGTGCCACTGGAACAAAAAAAAAAAAAACAAAACAAAAAAAAAAAACCAAAAAAAAACCCCCAAAACAAACAAACAAAAAAAAAACAAACAAAAAAACCCAAAAACCAAAAAAAACCCCCAAAAAACCCCAAAAAACATGGACAGCCATTTTTTTCTTTCTGCAGCCACTCAGGGGACCTGGGACCTCCACTGAGCACTGAACCTTGCCAGCTCCTTAAGGACCAAACTCAACAGCCTCAAAGAAACCACACAGACCTTCTAGGACAACAAAGAGCACGGATCAGAGAGCACCCAGCACCCTGCAGGACAGGTCACTCAGTGACTGGGGAAGGGTTCCCATCCCCTGGCAGCACCGCAGGCTGGCACTGTGGGCACCACCACGTAAGTCTCTTGAAGCCTCCCGAGGGTCCAAAAGTGTCCTTCATCAGGGGATGGCCCAGGGGACACTGCTCCTTCTGGTACACCTGGGGGTGCAGCCCTTGGCCACGCAGTTTGTTGTGCAGCCACTCAGAGCTGAACTGAACGGCGCAGTCCAGCAGACGCTCCAGAGCTGAGAGAGCCAAGAGGGAGCCTGGTGTTAATGGGTGGATCCTGGCCAGGTACAAGATCTCGTTCTTAATGATGTTCCCTGGAAGGAGTCAGAAACAAGGAGACAGTAAGGATATTTCTAATGAATGTAATGCAAGCTGCTGGCTCCAACCTGTGATTTCTGCCTCAAGATTCACAGCCAGCAACATCATTCCCTGTACCAGAGGTGGCATCGAAAGAGTAGACTTGGAGCTGGGGTTGGACTGGAAGAGGTTCTCTTCCCTCTACCATTGCTACAGACCTTGAGGATGACCACATGCCCTCAGCTGGATCAACCAAAAGCTCTTAGACTAAAGAGAAAACTGCCCAGACATGCACTTCTGCATCTGCACACATCCCACCCACCTTCCTCCATTCCTCCTCCTGCCCCTATTCCCTGGAACTCACCCAGGCCTGAGAAATATCTTTGGTCTAGGAGGGTGTAGCAGATGGGATTGGGTGCACAGAGGGCACGCAGCGCCCGGCCACAGTGGAATTCCAGAGACAGGATGTCAGAGGCAGGATCAGCCCTCGGAGAGGAGCACCAGAGCATTCTGCAGTTGTAGAAAACAAGGAAGCCTCCGCTCTCAAAGTGCAGAACCAGCCTGGGAGAAGCAGGGAAGTTGGAGTCTCTCATCAGAAACATCTCTGATCTACTTGTTATACTCTGCAGCTGGACACTGCCTTAAGGCACAGTGACATCTTTAATGATTGCCCCATGAAGCTTGGTGTGAACCCACACAACTGGTGGAGAGTTTTCCCTTCTGCTGCCCCGTGACCCTGGATGACCAAGCCTCCATCAGGACAGTCCACAAATCAGAGAAATGAATGTTAAAAGTAGCACAAAAAAACTGCCTAGAAATACTTGTATAGGAATAAAATCATTCTTCAAATAATCATAGAATTGTTTGGGTTGGAAGAGAACCCAAAGATTATCTTGGGTCACCCTCTGCCATAGGCAGGGACACCTCCCTCTACCTCAGGTTGCCCCAGGCCCTTGTCTGGCCTTGGACACTTCCAGGGATGGAGCAGCCACAGCTTCTCTGGGAAGCTGTTCCCCTTGCTCTGTACGATTCCAGTGGGACACAGGACACAAACCACAGTCATGTTTTCAATTCACTGCTGCCTTCAACAGCATCACTCCAGCCTGTGATTCCAGGTGTAGGAGACATTTGCTATTTATCCAAGGCTTCTTCAAAAACACATAATTGGGAGAAACTGGCATTTTTAGGACATGATTCAGCGTGGCATGCTAAAACTTCTGTCTTCAAGATAAAAGTCTTAGCAGAGCTGGTACTATAATTGTCAGGCAATTGCATTCTATAATTCCACTGTGGATTGCCTGGTTGAACACCCCCCACATTCACTCATGCCTTCAAAATTATCAGAGAAAATCAAGGCTAAGAGCATTCCCACACAGATTTGGTTTGGGAGAGAAGAGAAGAGGAAATACCTGGGCACAGGATCCTTCCAGTCCCCTCTTTTATTGGCTCTGTTGGCCCTTGAGAACTCATTTGCCCGGACGCTGCCGAACAAGCCAAAGTGGATGCGCAGCCAATTGCCCCGACCCTCTGCTGCCTCTGAGGCTTCAGATCTTGAGTGCTGGAGCTCCTGCAGCTCCTCATCCTTGGAACTGGGATGTCCTCGCTGTCCCTGGGCAGGACAGTGTGCCCCACAAGCAGCCTCTCTTTGCAGCGCTGTCTCTTCTGCAGTTGGTCCAAAGGGACCTTCAGCTGCCACAAATGCCAGGTACAAGTTCTTCCCATGAACCTGAGAAAAGAGGTGGGATGTGCTGAGTATTCATAAAGGATCAAAGACTTGGGTCAAAGACTAGAAAGACTTGGGTTAGAATGGACCTTAAAGTTCATCTCATTCCAAGCCCCCAGCCATGAGCAAAGACAACCTCCACTAGACCAGGTTGTCTCATCCAGCCTGACTTTGAACACTTCCAGGGATAAAACCTCTGGATGCTTCCCTACAAGTGACTTACTTTCTACAACCTCTATTAGAGGACACATCAGCCCACCCTGAACATGAGAATCATCAGCATCCAAGCCTTTCTCATCAGAGCTGGGGTGATCCTTGCAGATTCTTTTCTTTGCCCACCTGAAGCACAAGGTTTTCAGATGCCACTCAATTCTGAATCCCTTGCAGGGGCTCCCATCAGGCCCACCAGGACACACAGTCAGGGGTTTGAAATTTGTCATCATTGCTTCTGATTCATCCTCCCACTTTGTGCTGGGTGCATTTCATGCTTTTCATTTTGCTCCCCACCTTTAATCAGAGGTGAGGCTGCACCAGGGTTTGGCCAGTCAGGTCCAAATCATCATCTAGGGGTGTCAGGCCTCTGAAGTCCCAGCAGGACCCCAGTGTGACTTCTGACAAGTACCCACCAAGACACCTCAACTCAGCCAGGTGAAACCCTCAGGGGAACATTCACAGGTCCTGCACCTTCAGTCACCCAGGTGCAGGACAATGGTGACTTTCCTCAGACTTGTCATGGATCTGTAAATTCAGCTGTAGCACAGCTCACCTGGGAGTCCTGGAGCCTCAGGGCATTCAGATCACTCACATTGAGCTTCCGGCTGCTTCCCCCCACCTTGGCCACCACTTGTCCCACAAAAGGGGAGGTCAGCAGCTGGAACTTCCTCACTGAAGGGCCCTCTGGCATCTCCAGCAGCTGTGGAGGGATTAGCAGGTCCTTGTCACACTCTGCCCTAGACTTGAAGGGAAGCTGCAGCTCAGAAATACACAAAACATTCTCCTTAAGTTCCTGTGGCAAAGTCCATGAAGATAAATAGGACCAGGGATGTGGGGGAGTTTCCATCCTAGCTGATATATAATAATTTAATCCAACACAGCCCTGAACAACATAACTCAAATGGCAGTTTTCACACTACAACCAGGAATTTGGCCTGGGGAATCTCCCAAGGTCCTTTTTTCCTGGGGTTGTGGAAGGTTTCCCTGCTCACATCAGGGGGGTTGGAAGTAGATGACCTTTAAGGTCCCTTCAACCCATTCCATTTATTAGTGACCCAGAAGCAGCACAGGCCAGTGACCCATCTTTTTCCCTATGCACCACGGGAAGTGCTGCTCCCATGGAAAGATCAGTCCTGGAATTAGAACATCTCCACCCCTTGCTTGCCCCACTGACTGCAATGGCATGGAACCAGTTGGGGAGCATTCCTACACTCTGCTAACAGCATCTGGGAGCAGAAGGCTCTGGAGGAGGGGGAGATGAAGCAGCACCATCCTGCAGTTCCTTTCAGGAAGTCACACCAATACATAAGCAGTTATTTCTGGCATGAAGCCCCAGTCACTTGCAGTTCTTCTGAGGACTTCTGCTGGCTGTGGGCGTACAAGGAAAGCTCAGCTTGGCTTTCATCCCACAGCACCAGTTCTCCCTGCAGACTAATCCCAGGGACCAGCACTGATCAGAGGCTCAGCTTCAAGCTCCACAGCACTCAGTACAGGGCTCTGAGGCACCTGGCACAGCTCTGAGACAACTTGATGAGAAAATCAACAGTAATCCTGGGGTGCCCCACCAGAAGAGCCATTCCTACTCCAGCCAGCCATTCCTGTGCTGCAGAACAAACCAAATCCCTTTTGGAAGAGCTCAAGAGGAAAACATGTTAGGGAACATTAACTTAATGTCTTAGATCCAGGTACAGATATTAAGTCATCGAAACTAGATTTAGCAAGGGTAAAAGAATGAGCTTCAGTCCTCTGCCTTCAAGGGCATGTGATGATTATTCACAGGCCTGCTCCAGTTTTATCCAAAAACTCTGCATATTGTCTTGAGAGACAGCTAAAGAGATACTCCTGCTGCCAAAGGCACCAGCAACAGTTCAGATCCCTGGAAACAGCTCAGCACAGATCATCCAAGGAGTCTGCCCTGACTGTCCAGGCACTGGCTTCATGCCAGGACAGCTCACACTGCCCACAGCTCATATCTGGCGAAGTTCATCACCTGCAGGGCTCTGACTGCTGCTAAGTCCATTCTCCACAGGCTCCTTGTAAGAGACTGGAAGTGCTGGGAGCTCTGTAAGGTATTAATGCTCACACTGCTGCAGCTTTAACCTGTCTGTCAGCAAAGGAACACTCCTCAAGAGGGAGGACTGCCCTGTTCCCCAGCATATCAGAACCACCAGCATCTGCCATCCTTATCCCATGTACCTGATTCCCTTATCTCCATGTACCTCCTTATTTCATTTTTACTCTAGACCCACTTCAGTCTTATCCAAAGCATTTCCCTCTCCAAGGAAGAAGAGGAGGAAAATCATTCCCAGCCCTCTGCAGGGCATGACACCCATCTCACCATGAGCATGACCACCTGAACTGCTATCCCTGCAGGCCAGGGAGCCAGGCCTCCAGGACAAATCCCTCCCCCTGTATGGGCTCATTCCCAGATAAAAGCCCAGCACCCATAGCAGAACAGAGCAAGGACAAGGCTCCTGCAGCTCACTCCAGCTCTGCTTGCACCCCCACAGTGCCATCCTGCACCCAGGGACTGCAGGAAGGCCCCCTGCAACCTTACACCCCTGGGCAAGGCTCCTGCAGGGACATGAGGATACAGCTCTGACCCTCCACATGCAGTCAGGGGGGTGCAGAGCTCTCCATCTTCTCACGTTCAGCCAAGCAGCAATTTGCAGCCACCCTAAGCAAACAGGCACTGAGTTCCCACCCCATTCTCACCCACATTGCCCCAGAGTAGTGAAGGCACTCATTGCTTTTCCCCCAAGCCCCACATTCCTGCATCCAGCTCTCATCCACTGCTCTCCCCAGGCTCACCCTGTGCATCAATCTGGGGAGCAGGCTGGGCAGCCTTCCCTCCCTACTTCATTGCCTCCCCTCTACTCCTCACAGCCCTTCCCCTGCCCACAGCACCTCTACCCACCCTCACCAGGACCTCCTACAGCCAAACCTCTTCCACCCATCTCCTTTTATAGGGGAGGAAGATCCTCCCACCCCAAATAGCAGGGGAGCTCCCCAATTGGCTGCTGGGGAAGGGAGGGGAGGGTTCCAGGCGCTGACCTCACTCACCTCACCAGCTGTACCGGTCTGTAAACTGGTTGGACTGGGAAGGAAGCTGGGCAGTACCTGGGAGGGCGATTGGGTGCTTAAAGGAGGCTGTGTCCAGGCACCTCACATTCTGTAGGGGCACAGCCCTCGCTGACAGCCTGATTTCGGCTCAAAGTGTTGTCTGTGAGTTCAGCTGGAAGCATTCAGGCTGAACAAAGACTGCTGAGTAAAACTCAGTGAGAAGACTAAAAAGCTTAGTCATGATGGTTTTTAAGTGTCCCCAAGGGCTTTTCCCCTCTCTGCTGTATTCAGGGTGTTACCAGTACTGGGGCTTTTCTTTATTTATATTAAAATCTTAGTCATAGACTAAGGTTGGAAAGGACCATAGGTTTGGGTTGGAAGGGACCTTACAGGTCATCCAGTTCCACCTCTCTGCCATGGGCAGGGACACCTTCTACTAGACCAGGCTGCTCCAAGCCCTGTCTAGCCTGGCTTTGAACTGCTCCAGGCTGGGTCTCGACCTCTAAGTTTCTCATCCTGTGTTGGAGGGGGCTCTGTGTGGCTCTGGGGTTTGGAGGCAACGTTGATTCTCCTGCAATGACTCATTGCTGGGAATTCCCAGGTCTAGGCAATTAATTTACCAAAGATTTTGTCCCATTAATAATCTAATATTTATCATCTAGGAATTTTATGTAGGACAAGGAGAAATGGGTGCAAGTTAAAGGAGGGGAAATTTAGATTAGATATTAGGAAGAAATTATTAACTTAGAGGGTGGTGAGACTCTGAAACAGGTTGCCCAAGGTGGTTGTGGCTGCCCTTGGATCCCTGGAAGTGTCAAAGGCCAGGTTCAATAAGGCCTTGAGCAGTCTGATCTAGTGGAAGGTGTTCTGCCCAGGGCAGGGGGTGGGACTAGATGAGCTTTAAGGTCCCTTCCAACCCCTTAACATTCTATGATTTGAAAAACATTTCCACCATGAGGGTGATCAGACACTGAACAGGAACCCAGAGAGGTGGTGGGATTTCCATTTTGGGGTATGTTCAAAACTTAACAGGGCTCTGAGAAACCTGATCTCATCTTGGACTTAAAAGTCCCTGTAATTCTTTCATTGTGAGCTCTTTGGGACAGGATCCACTTCATCATTTCTTTTCCAGGTGCATTTCATGTTTTCAGTATTTCATCATTAACCCCCCCAAGAAGCCTATGAGGGTAGAATGAATCAAACAGAAACCTTCTGGTTTTATTATCATTGTTTTATTTCCATTAGTTCTAAAGGTGTAGAAGTTACGTGGATTGGTAGCCATACTACTTCATAATAGATATTTTTTTACATCTTTAAATAGTTACAGCTTGTTCAGTTGGTTGGTTTCTCTCTCCCCCTTACAAATAAGTGTCTGTTTCCATGAGACCTTCCCAGATGACCTGGGAAGCTTCAAACTTTATACATGGGGAGAAAAAAAGGCAAAACAAAACACCACCCCTGACATAGTCACAGCTTCAGTGTTACATTTGGAGTTGTTGATTGGTTTTAAAGCTCCCTTGCAATATTCCTGAGCTCCTCCTGATTGCACCCTCTCCATCCAAGCCCATAAGATTGCAAGTGATCTGTGCATCTCGTCTGATCAATTTACAAAGAATAACAGAAGTGGATCAACATACTGCACTTCCACAAAGAGCAAAGACATTTAGAAGTGGTTAAATGACCTTTTTTCCTCCCTGTCCTGGTTCTCATCTGCCCATCTCACTTTGGTGGCCACTGGGCCGATGCCAAGGTCTGGTTTGGCACAACCAAACCTTGTGCTATAAACCCTTCAGCATCAAAATTTTCCTGATTAGGAATGATCTCAAGGGGAACAAATCCCACAAATGCATTTTTAGGTGTGCTGAGGAGTTTTGAGGAGTGGGCCCTTCCCTCTTGCTCCTCAGGGAAGGGATAGTTCTCAGTCCTGTATTTGTGCAGGACCTGGTATGGATCTCACTAGGTTCTCCAGAGATAAAAGCAATAATAAAACCAATAATTACTTTGCCTTAATGGGTCTCTAATAAATGGATAAAATTCATTACCAAAGCAGGCTCTAACTGCCTCCCGCACCACAAGCAGGAAAGCAGAGCTCAGGTGGAACCTGGAATTTTGTAATTGACTCCTTGCTGGAAGGAGCTGAGTGTCCTGAAAGTGGTGGCACTTTAATCCTTTTCTCCTGTGAGTATCCCTTGGTCTGTCACTTCTGGAGTTGCTATCCTGCATTGGCCATCCCAGCCCCATCCTGCCAGATGTGGCTCTGCGTGATTCCTGGGCTTGGAGACCTGTGTCAGCCTCTCACAATAACTCCTCACCTGGGAATCCCCAAGTGTGAGCAATTAATTTGCCAGTGATTCTTGGAAGAACATTTCCAGCACGAGGGTGGTCAAACACTCTGTAGTGGTTTCAAGTTTGCCAACCCAAGTCTATCTTTGATGCCTCTATCTTTGCAGCCTGATCTACCTGCTCGTTGTTTCAGTGCTCATCACTAACTGGTTTTTGCCACAGCTTTCTTCAATCAATGCAAAACCAGCACACACTGGAACGAGAACCCAGAGAGGTGGTGGGATTTCCACCCTTGGGAATATTCAAAAGTTGCCTGAACAGGGCCTTGAGAGACCTGATCTCATCCCTTCTGAGTTGAATTATTCTGTAATTTGATCATTAGAAGCTCTGAAGAAGGGGATCCATCAATTGTGGTGTGTTTGGTGAACCTGAAATGGTGATGCTGCATCTGAGGTCAGTTCAGTACCATCCTGATATCAGCATTGGCCTGAAAAAGACAAAATCTCTTGGGCCAACAGAAGCTCTACAACAGTTTTGGGTGATTGAAAAGAACCACAGAACCTGGTGTATCCAAACTTCTGCTCCTGATGCAGAAAGGGGGACAAAAGAGCTAATTTCTATCCCTAAAGAGTTGTCCTCTACCCCTAAAGCTGTTCTCATGGCCCCCAGAGCTTCACCTTTCGAAAGCAGACATCTTGTTCTGTTAGCAAGGATCTGCAAATGCTCCTCACTGTTTCAAGAATTGTTTTCAGGCTTTGAGGAAGGCTAAAATCCAGTTCATAAATCTCTACCAAGGGGACATAAGGCAGATATATTCTGCAAGGATTTTTCCTTCTGGCATTATAAGCAGAGTTCTTTCTGGTGTCTCTGAGTGGGTTCTAAGGGCAGGAGGAAAATTCCACGGGGGAATTTGGCCTTGAAGGAAGGAGGAGCACAGCAATAGGGATGGGAAGGTAGACAGAACCACTGTGAGCCTCCAGATGGACAAAGAAACAGGCATGTGGTTGGTCTGGACTTTTTAGTCCTCTCCAGGAGGTTCCTCTCCCTCTTGGGCTTTCCAGGGAAAGCCCTTTTCTGAATATCTCAGAAGCTGGCATGAGCCACGTGGCATTTTGTGGTGCAGGCTGCTGTGTTATGGCCAGGAATTCTCGGCCAGATCCCAGGAGAGCTTGATTGCCATTTACAAAGGGATTTACTTCAAGAAGGAGTTTGGTTAAAGATCTTCCTGCCAATGGAGGAACACCTTTGTGCTTTCACCTCAAATTCTTATTTTTCAGTGCTATTTCTGGCCTCTTCTCTAAAACCTAGCAGGTCTGAACAAAATCACAGAATTTCATTTCTTTTTATTCATGTTTCATGAACGTCTTTCCCTCATCTGTAATTAGCACTAACGAGGCTAAACACTACATTAGCTCGGCAATTCAGAGTGGGAATTGGTGCAATCACCACCCACCTGTTCCCATGGCATCATTGCCATGGTGTTTTTCTCTAGGGAGTGTGGAGGCTCTGTCACCCCTCCACAACCTTGCAAATCTGAGCTATGGAGAGAACGAGGAATGTGGGAGGGTCCAGGACTCTCCAGTCATGACCAGTCCAGTTGAATCCTTCTCCTTAGAGAAGCTTTTACATCACCGGGAGGAAAAGGGTGACTTCAAACAAAGACAACACAGTGCCATTCTTTTGCTTCAAACCTGTCCATGGCTCTCCTCTTCACCAAGCCATGTGCATTAGTTTGTGTGGAAGAACACTCCCTGTGGGAATGTTAAACAGTGGGAAACAGAGGATGGCACATTTGGGAGGGCTGCACAATCCCCCGCAGAGATTTTTCACTTGGTATTTCTGTACTCGAGTTCTGGATGTGGGAAGTAAAAGAGAGGAGCTGGGAAGGCAAGAAGAGTAACAGAGCTTGGGAGCAGACAGAAACAAGAGTGAAGAATCTTGCAGGATGAAGTCTCCCAGGAACTCTCTGCATGGACAGGCAAAACTGTCCTTCCTTGGAAATGTTGATGCAAATGTCATGGGAAGCATCTGGTGAAGCACTTGGACTACCCAGGGGAGCTGTGGCGTCTGTGGTGCTGGAGTTTGAGTTTGTTAAACCAGAGGCAGAGCAGTCAGGGCTGGATTAGGCAGGACTGATCCCTTTGGGAAAAGGGAATGAGTCAATGGGCTCTTAGCATCTCTTCCAACTCCATCTGCCAGGATTCTCTGGTAGCTGAGAGCCTTATAGGCAAGCGAACACTCGAGTCTTGTTTAATGGAGTTGTGCTTCTCTTGCAGGCTTGATGAAGAAAACAGCCCCTGCCACCTCCAGTAGGGGCTGAAGCCACTGCTTGCTGCAAAAAGTGAAATCCTAAAGGACTAGATGTGGGAAATGATCAGGAGCCAGCTGTTAGGGGGAAAGTGGGCACTCACAGTACACCCAAAAATAAGTGACAGTCAGATTTCACCAGTGGCACCCAAACCAACATAAAAATAGGCAAAATAATTAAATTATCTGTCTGAAAAGCAATGGCACATCAGCGTTAGAAGAGCATCTTTCACTTGCTGTGCTCTTGAATCATCTCTAAGCCTGGCTTGTCGCTATCCATCAGGGAAGAGCCCAGCCATTTCCTCCAGGGTTTGATGACCAGCATGGGTCTCATCTACCTTCTTCCAGAAGGTTCCTTCCTCCAAAATCCCCCTTTGACTTTGGACAGACCTACTCCAGGCTCAGCCAACAACCTTCTAAAAACACAGTCCCACGATTTTGTGGTGATAAATAGGAAAGGAGTTACTATTAAATACAGACATTCATGAGCTTTCCAGACCATCTAGGAAAAATGAAGACAATGCTCTACATGTGTGAGCTGAGGAGGAAGGGGGATGTCTCTTTTTTTCTCTGCCCTACATCATATCAAATCCACTAAAGCCACTAAAGAATCTCTAGTGAAGTCTGTTCAGCAAACTGTCCTGGAACTGCCTCCGTTTGGTGGAAGATCATTGAATTTGGGTCATGAGAAGACAATGGCATTTTCTTCTGTTCAGGAAAAGAGTGGGTGATGACAGAAGAAGTGTCTCTGCTCCACCACTGTCTGAGTCTTAAAATGCCAGATATTGTTAAATAAAACTCAAGAACTGTGTCCATCTCTGTGTTTCTGGCTGTTTCATAGTGAGTGGTGACAGTCAAATAGAGAGGCTCATTTAAAGTGGGGAAAATAGGCTTCAAATCCTTGAGTTACTCTGAGATTTGAGTCTTCTCTGTTCATTTCATAGGATCTCCCCTACACCTCAGATAAGTTCTCTACCTCTTTGCTGGAACATCTCACAAGGGGAGAGAAGGCAGGAGAGCAGGGGAGGTGGAGACAACATTGACTTGATGATTTCGTGTCATCTTCTTCATCTCTTAAGCACATCAGCCTGGAGTTCATGGGGAAAGGGCCAGGTTATGCAGTTATGATGTCCCCGTGGTTCTCAGCCAGCACCAGGCTGTTCCAGGAGTCCTGTTTGGAGCTGGTTTGAGGAGACTGGCTCATGGCTGACTGGTAAGCCTGGGGGGAGAGCTTCAGAGCTGAGATTGCAGGGTGAATGGATGATCCATGTCCAGACATGGCAGAGACTGAGAATGCCTATGGAAAAGGGAGAATGCTGTGAAAAAAGCTTCAAACCTTCGAGGACCATGTGAACCCCTTTAGTGTGGCTGGTGCTGTTGTAAAATATGTCTAGATTTGCTTAAGGGCTGGAAACTGCAGCCTATGTGGGATACTTTGGGCAGTCTCTTTCCTCCTCCCTCCCTTTCCTTTTAGTTCTAGAAACACAGAAAAATTTGGGTTTGAAGAGACCTTAAAGATCATCTCGTTCCCACCCCCTGCCATGGGCAGGGACACCTTCCACTATCCCAAGTTGCTCCAAGCCCCATCCAGTCTGACCTTGGACTCTTCCAGGGATGGGGCAGCCACAGCTTCTCTAAGCAACCTGTGCCAGGGCCTCCTCCCCCTCACAGGGAAGAATTGCTTCCAAATATCAAATCTAGACCTGCTCTCTTTCAGTTTGAAGCCATTCCCCTTTGTCCAGTCACTCCAGACCCTTGTAAATAGTCACTCTCCATCTTTTCTTGCAGCCTCCCTTCAGGCATTTGTCTTTAAGTACTTGAAAATGTAAAGTTTTGAGGATGTTCTCCCCATGTCTACCATCCTATTTTCCTTTTTTTTTCCCCTTTGTACCTGAGAAACAGGGCTGGGGTGCCCATAGTGAGATGAGAGCCCGGGTTCTGTTTTGATGGGGCGCATTTCCTCCGTGGTCGTGGTGCTGCTGCTGCTGCTGCTGGTGGAGCTGGTGGTCGGGGTAAGGCTCTCGCTGCTGGATGGGCCTGGGAAAAACCAGAGGGTAAAACAGGCTCTTTCCAAAGACCTTTCAGCACAGAGCTGTGCCCACTCACCCAGAAGTTAGGGTGGTAAAAACAAATTTTAAAATAGTTGGAAGTGTATTTAGGTATTTAGACATCACCCATTTTTTATAAATTGGCCTGTTTTGTCATTGGATCTCTAATTCGAGGGCACTGTGGTCAGAAATACAAGTGCACACACAAATACACATAATAAAATAAATTCCTTCATTCAACACTCACCTGCAGGTGCCTTTGTTTTGTTAAGGTTCTTAGGCTTGCGTTTCCTCGTCTGAATTCCCTCTTTTCTCATGGCTAAAGGCCTTGGAACCTGTGGATCCAAATAGAAAAGCACATTGATTTCTGAATGTCCTTAAGGCCATCTAAGAGAGCATGATTCCAGTTCTAATTTGTGGTCAAGCTGTTTTAATTGAAAGCAACAACAAGATGGAGCCCAAATTCCCTGGTCAAGAGAGATTCCAGATGTGCATCCAAATGGGAATAAGAAGGCAGATCACACCATGGTATTGAGTGTTTCAGGGCCAGAAAGGAACTACAGCTCATCTGTTTGTGCTTCTGGCTTGGCTTTTTTAACGAAGGTGCCAGAATTTTTGTGGGAAGAATCTAGGCCTGGTTTTATTAGTTTTTAGGACTTATTTCAAAGGGGACCTAATTATTAAGTGACAAATACCCAGCGTACACACCCCCTCACAGGTATAAACATGACGTAACCTTGAGGGGGACTAAACCCAAAAGGATAGCAGGAAAAACAGCTCCAGGAGAGCACAGAGGTGTGTAGAGAAGCCATCCCCCAGCCTGGTGCCATGAGCACCCTCCCACAGCGAGGATTTACCCCGTGCAGCTTCATGTAGAGCCCGCAGGCGTTGCAGACGGGCTCCCCCTCGGCGTTCCTGCGCCACAGCGTGGTGGTGGTGGTGTGGCAATTGGCACAAGAGAGTCCAACACGGCGAGATGCTGACTGTGGGGACAGCAGAGCAAGGAGACAGTCAGCCCCTCAGTGCCCTCACCAGCAGCACCCCACATCCCAACCAGCTCGTCCCACCACGCCTCAAGTGTTCCTTCTCCTCCTGCCTCTCTTATTTCTCTGGCTTTTTCTCTTTTTGCCCCTTTGCCGTTGTCCAAATGCCTCTTTCTGCCCCTCTTGCCTTTCCACTGGCTCCAGGAGGTCTCAGCTCTCCTGGGCCATCTCAGATGGCACCAGAGACATGAAATAGAATCATTAAGGTTGGAAAAGATCTCCAAGACTATCGAGTCCAACCTGTGACCGATCACCGCCTTGTCAACCATATCAGAGCACTGAGTGCCACATCCAGTCATTCCTTGGACACCTCCAGGGCTGGAGACTCCAACACCTCCCTGGGCAGCCCCTGCCAGTGCCTGAGCACTGTTTCAGTCAAGAAATTCTTCTTCATGTCCAACGTGAACCTCTCCAGGCACAGCTTGGGCTCTGTCTTCTCATCCTGTCCCTGTTTCCTGGCAAAAGAGCCCAACCCCTTCCTGTCAGGGAACTGTGGAAGGCCAGAAGGTCCCCACTGAGCCTCCTTTCTCCAGAATCCCACATCACCTGACAGAGCCCCAGATCTCTAGCAGCTGTAGTAGCAGCTTAGAAACCTCTGCACGTGTGCACACCTACCCTACAGTGTCTGGATCTCAGTCCATCCTGCCTTTTCCAGCTCCCAAGCCCTTCCAGATATGGTGGCTATCCCAAGAAAATGTTATCAATACCATAAATGTTACATATTCCTTGCTGGCTTTGTGCTGTGTTGCTCACGGAGCTCAAGGGGAAGATAAAAAAAAGAGACGCTCCCAGCAGCATTTTCCTCCTCTTGATAAAGAGGGATAATTAATAGGAAGTCTCACTAATGAATCAGTGCAGGGAGCAGACGTGAGGTTCTTTTCTGGGTGAACTGGTTTAGTCAGGCTCAGAAGGCAAGAGGAGAAAGCAACAGGCTTGAAGCTGTATAAAACACAAGTTTTGAGCTGGGAAGCAGAGTGGGAGGCAGAGGAAGAAGAAGAAGCCACATCCTCCACACCTGCCTGACCCTTCCCAGCACCCTTCAGAGCTCAGGGCTTAGAGGGCAGTAAATGAGAGGGAAGGTGCTGTGTGCCGGGGTCAGACCTGCCTGGATCAGTCCGTGTCGGAAAAGCGTCTCACAAGAGGGCGCTCGGAGGCTGCTGGCGGCGCCCAGGCTGCCGCTGTCACTTCTGTCACTCGCAGGGGACGGCTGGGTTTGGGCACAGACAGGGCTGAGCGATGCAAGGGGCAGGGCAGGGTGGGGATGGAGCCTCTTGGAAAACAAGGAGTGTGGAAATTTGGCTTTCAGGTGGCTGCCTTTAGCTTGGGTTCATGATTGTGGAACTTTATGGAATTGTAGAATGTTGTAGGATCATAGAATTTTAAGGGGTTAGAAGGGATCTTAAAGCTCATCTCGTCCCACTCCCCTGCTGTGGGCAGGGACATCTTCACCTGACCAGGTTGCTCAAGACCTTATCCAGCCTGGCTTTGAAGACTCCCAGGGTTGGAGCATCCACAGCCTCCTTGAGTAACCTATTCCTGAGTCTCACCACCCTCACAGTAAAAAATTCTTCCTAATACCTAACCTAAATTTCCCCTCTTTAAAGCTGTACCCACTGCTCCTTTCCTGCCACTCCAGTTCCTAATGAATCAAGGCTTCCCTGTGGGACCCTTCAGATACTGGAGGGGGTTGTGAGGTCTCCACAAGACCTTCTCTTCTCCGGGCTAAACAGTCCCAAGTTTCTCAGCCTGTCCTGATGGACTCTTGTCACTGGAGACACAGAGACCTTCCCAAAACCCCTCACCAAAACATGCAGGGAGCAGCAGGTTATCAACACTGAGTTCACAGAATCATGGAGTGGTTTGGGTTGGGAGAGACCTTAAAGATCATCAAGTTTCTCCTCCTGCTATGGGCAGGGACACCTTCCACTATCCCAGGTTGCTCCAAGCCCCATTCAAACTGGCCTTGGACACTTCCAGGGATCCAGAGGCAGCCACAGCTTCTCTGACCAACCTGTGCAACAGTCTCAGCAACCTCACAGGGAAGAATTTCTTCCTAATGTCCCATCTAAACCTGCTCTGTCAGTTTGAAACTATTCCCATTTGTCCTTCATCCTTGTAAATGTCTCGCTTCATCTTTCCTGTAGTCTTCCTTCACAAAGGCTGCAATTAGGTCAATCCAAAGCCTTCTCTTTTCCAGGCTGAACAATCCTGTTCCTGTTCCTCAGGTTCCTTGTGCATTCCCCACCCTGACCCCACAGGCTTTGGGATGCCCTGACCTGCCTACAGTGGGGGCTTCACCTCACCCAACAGATGTGGGAGCAGAGTATCTACAAAAACTATCCAGAAAAGTCACCATGGAGTGAGGGGCTCCCCCAGCAGTGACCAGGGATCCCTGTGGATAAGAGTATGGACTGGTACTGTGCTGGACCTGGAAAGAGTTGCCATTCCTCCAAATATACCTGCAGTGATACTAAATCAAAGACTGGCGTTTGCTGAACTGACACCACAATCCCAAAATCACCCTGTGTCCTACAGCCCCTTCCACTGCCTGGCTGAGTGTCTGGAGAGCTGCTCTGGGCACTGCAAGGTCTTGGAGTGTCCCAAGTGTGAGCAAATCTGACTTGTTTGGAAAGTCTGAGCAGATAGAGTTGAAACACCCCGACATCTCCATCTGGCCGAGATTTTTTGCCTCCTCCTTGCCCCATGTGTGAGCTCCTGACTTACCAGCCTCCTCTGGGGTTTGAACAGGGGCCTGTTGATGCCGTTCATCTTGTGGTAGAGCCCACAGGCATTGCAGAGGTAGTGCCCCGTGCCGTCCCTCCTCCACAGCGGGGTGGACATGGCCCCACAGTTGACACATTCTCGCCCCTCGGAATAATCATCAAAAAATTCTGCTGCCAGGATGGGAGAGAAGAGAAAAGACTCAGTTAATTAGGTGGTTGTAGCTTTAATTGCTGCTCTGCTTCTCAGTTTAGCACAGAAGGAACATTTCAAGAAATCACAAATATTCGGGTTTTATAGTTTGCAAGAAACAGCTCTTCCTTCCCCAAGGAAGCCCCCATCGGGATTATTGGGAAGAGGGACTCCTTTCCCTGCCATGCAGGCACTTCTGTGGCAGCAGGGATGTGCTGGGACACAGACACCAGGAGACAGAAATAGAAACCTTTCCCTCCTGCTCTGATGTTACCCAATTTTTGAGACTGGCCATAGCCAGGGCCAGCAGATCAGAACAGGCAAACAACCCTGGTTACAATCAAGGCAGATTCCTGAGACCAGGGATAGAAACAAACCCCACAGAGCAGAACTGCCCAGAGCTCAGGCATCTCAGCTGGGCAGGCAAAGCCATTCCATGTGCCCTGCTCCCCATGGGAATGCTCCTCTCCCAGCCCCTCTGCTGTGGGGAAAGGCTGCAGAGAGCCAAGGGAGGTTCGTGTGCCTTCAGCCCATCCTCTGCACAGAAAACATCTCCAGAGTTACAGGAATCCACATGTACAACATGAAGATCCCCTGCCCAGTGGAAGGAGGTTGGAAATGGTGATTTTTAAGGTCCCTTCCAACCCAAACCATTCTGTCACTCTGCCCTGCCCTGGGCTGGGCCAGTCCAGTCCCTCTGGCTGTGGCAGGACCAGGAGATTCAAAGGTCAGCACAACGCAGCTCGACTGCATCGTCCTTTGGAAAGACACAGCTCTGTTCCATATAAACCCTCCCAGAAACCAAGAACTCCACTGTATTTTTTGCTTGTCCACCTGCTTTTTACACAAAAAATCTCCACTTCCTGCTGGGAGACAATTGTTCCCCAAGGAGCAAACCAACAAAATTTGGCTTCTTGCTGAGCTTGCCTCAATCCCATGTGGATTCTCTCATGTCTAGCAAGGGTTATGTTCAGACGTGGCCTTATTTTCTCTTTTCCCCAGACTATTTTTGGAAAATCTGCAGGAAACTGCATAACCATGGAGTGGCCAAAGGACAAAAAAAATTAATGAAGTGGCGCCAGTTAGCAGAGACAAATATTCACGTGAGCCTAATTCTCCCTAGAAAATCTGGCTAAAAATGGCAGGAGATTACACCTTGTGCCCATGGGGAAATGGTAGAGAGCAGTAATTTATTGTGCCCAAGCAGCTCTGGAGCCAGAATAGCAGGAATCCTGTATCTTCCCAGCAGCTTAGGAAAATCTCATTACCCTGAAGCAATTCTGGTGGTTTCAGAAAGATGGGAATCCCTCCAGGCGATTGTTGTCCACAAGGACTGAGTGATACAACAACCCTCACTTTCTCCCTTAAAATGAAAACGGAGTTACAGCCAAAATCTAGATCAAACAAACTTCCTTAAAAAGAGAAGGGATTGAAACAGCTGGTCAGGAAAGAACTCGTTTCCTTGAAAAATCTCAAGAAAGGAAAACATTTCACTTTTTTTTTTTTTTTCATCTTAGAAGTTGTTGAGGTTTTTGATTGCAATTTTCCAAATAAAAAGCCAAAGTATTTTCACAATAATTTTTTCCTTGAAAAAATTCCATTCTTCTTAGAAAATAATTCAGTACAGAGTTGTGGACCTAATCCAGGGAGAATTTAGCAGAGCAGAGGTAATGAAACAGTGACAGTTAAAACTTGAGTGATTTGAGTTATGCCTGTGACTAATTACAAAATATGATCTTTCTTGGAGATTTTTCCACCAGGAAACCAAAATACAAAAGTTTTTCAGTGCAGTTAAAGGAGGAAATTCCTGTCAGTCCTTCAGAAATATTAAGAATTGGACTAGTTATTGAATAAGAAGGTCCCTGGAAAAAATGTCAAGTATGGATCTATTTCTGATTTTAGAAAAATGTAAGTCTCCTATTTTCTGCCAATAAATAATTTGTTGCCAAATGTTGAGTGTTACTTCCAAGGAGTGGGACACCCAGCTCCAGTGCTATGTTATTTTCAGTGCTGGTTTCTCATTGACATCCAAAAGAGCAGTGCAAACCTGCCTTGAGACCTTCTCCTCTTTTCCATCTGCATTTGACTGATACTCTTCCCTATTTCTTTGGCCCCTTTGGGTTGGGTTTGGGGTTTTTTCCCAGTTTCCATGGGATTTGGACTGGAACATCTCTCTCAAGGGACTTCCATAAAATCACGGAATGGCTTGGGAAGGAAAAGACCTCAAATCCCATCTCATTCCAGCCCCCTGCCATGGGCAGGGACACCTTAAACTAACCCAAGTTGCTCCAAGCCCCATCCAAACTTTCACTAGTTGAAGTTTCCAAAAGTCCCCTTCTGTTCCACGGCAATAACATTTGTGAGACTTTCCCCTCTCAGCTGTGTAGGCAAAGGTGATCCTTGTGAACGTTCATAAACGGGAATCATTGGTGTTTGAGATGGGAAGGGACAGACTTTGTTCCCAGGGGACACGGAGGCTCCACGCCATGGGCGGCTCTCCCTAATCACAGCCCATATCAGATGGGTGTGTCCCCTCTGGGCACCACCCAGCTGAGTCAGATGACACTGGCAGTGCAACCTCATTAAAAACATTCCTGCAGCCCTGACAGAGCAGGGAGAGCTCCTTGACCCCGGGGATATCACCTGGAGGAGATACATTCTCACCTGCTTCAAAGAATGCTTTGGGATGGCACAGGAGGTGTCTTGGGAGCTACTGGATGTTGGCTTAGTGATGATGAGATGGGCTTAGTGCATGTCATTTATTGAACAAAGGATGTCTGGGCCCTAAGGAAGTGGAAAACAAGGGACTGGATTTCTTTCTAGAATAAATTATATTTTTATAATTTTTTTTTTTGTATATACATGATGAATGTATATGTAAATTTTCACAGTATTTCTCAGCTCCAGGATGAAGTTGCTGAGGGGAGCTTTCTGAGCTGTCCTTCTGGCCACACATCCCACTGCTCTGAAAAGCCCGAAAAATGTACAAAATAATGAGAAAATATCACCTGAAGACCTGTAGCCTGTGCTGTTTGATGTGTGTGGGTGTCCAGAACCCAGGAAATCAAAAAGTTCCCAGAGCTCAGAGCCCACAGGACCCGGGATCCACTATCAGGCTGAGCTAAATTGGGCACAGAGGTCACCGGGCTTCAATTGCACTAATTGTTTAATTTGTCACTGTTATTAATAATGGGGATTAAGGAGACTCCCCAGGAAAAAGCAGCAAAGTGTTTCCTTGGCTTCTGGCTGAGGGCTGGAGCTCTAAATCCTGGCATTATGAGATCCCCTGACACTTACTCCTTGTACTTTGCAGCCGGGAAAGGAAACGTTTATTCAGGCAGCAAATGGCCCGAGCGGCTCCCGGAGGGCCCTGAACAATGAGGGGGGAAGGAAAGGCTCCCCCAGTCCCACTCAGGGCAATAATTTCCGTTCTGTGGCACAGGAGCCGCTGCCTGATAATGGAGATTTATGGGTCCATCCGGTGACCTCTGCAATGGCCTTTCTGCTGGAAAGATTTACACCCTCTCCCCAAGCCAGGTACGGCCAGCACTGGGACAGGGTTGAGGAAAGGATTTGCTGATCAGGCTGAGAAGGACGTCAGGCCACGGCTGGGGGAGCCTCGTGTGTGCTGAGTGGCCTCATCTCCCTCTCTGAATGCTCAGCTTCCCCACGTGCCTTTGCCAAGCCCTTATCTGGTATCTTGGGATCATTCGGTCCTTTTTATGGGCTGGGTCCCTGGTGTTGACTAATCCTGATGGCCTTCTACTTAATTCTTCATAAAACCCTGCCTTTAGTCAATGGAGGAACTTCTCACATGAAAGCAGATCATGAAATCTCACTGAATGACCAGTGGAGAGGATGGATTGTGTCCCATCCCTATCCTGGTCATCAACTTGCTTTGTAAAATGAGATTTTTTTCCCCTCACATCTACTGTTTATGAGCACTGCAAGGTCCCCAGGGCAGGAAGTGTCACTTGTGTGTTGCACAACAGCCTCCTAATCTTGGGTGAGGCCTTGACTATGCTCCTGTCAGAAATACTTTCCACAATGGGATATGCAGTTCCCAGGGAGCCAGCAGTGACTCCTGAGTGGGGCACAGGGGTCTGGTAGGGAATAGAGAATTCTTGGATGTGGCCCTTTGTGACACTTGGTCGTTGGGAGGGGTCCTTCACATCCACTGAGATCGACCTGTATGGACCATGCTGGGGTCATCAAAAAAGCAGATTGGAGCTTGCCCTGCCAGCCCACACCTCCAGCACCTCTGCCTCACCAAAGGCCTGAGGAATTTTGCCTTCCCAAACAGGAGAACCAGATACCCACTGGCAACTCAACCCAAGGCTTGAGCCTGGAGTGTGGTTTGAAGTGACTTCTTTCCACCATCTCTGCAAACCCCAACTCTGCCAGACTGGCACTACATCCATCCCTAAGCCCAGACCTGTGAGCTTTTCTTTAGCAACACATCCTTAGAAATGTCCAAGGCCAGGTTGGATGGGGCTTGGAACAACCTGGGATAGTGGAAGATGTTCCTGCCCATGGCAGGGATGGAACTGGATGAACTTTAATGTTCCTTCCAACCCAAACCATTCTGTGATTCTGTGATTAAAACCGTTTGCATTGGAGAGATCATCTTGAATGCACAAACCTAATGGATCAGGACCCTAAGGAATGATAACAGAAAAAGGAAGGATTTTGAATCCTTCAGTTCACAGCAAGCATCCAATTTATGAATTTCTCTTCCCGGACCATCCTGTGGAAGGACACAAAGAGCCCTCCCTGCCCTGGTTTGGGTCAGGCCCTCCTGCATGAGAAACAACAAGGTTGTCTTCTGCTTCCCTCCAGCCCCCTCCCGCCTTCGCCCTCTCTGGATGGAAAGAGACTTCCATTAATACAGCACTGGAGTTTTGTTTATAGCTGGAGAGATATTTGATATCAACAGTTCCCCCTGCAGAAGTGTCATCTCAACCCAATGAAGCAACTCAGCAAAGGAGGAACTGTCCTTCAAACACAGCCAGGCCACTTACAGGCTCTAAACACAGCCTGAGAGCAGTTTTCCCAGCAGAGAAGCAGTTTCCTAAAACAATTTGTTATGATAAGAGGTGAGAGCCACGATCCTGTGTATACACAAACCCCAAATGGACTCTCAGGGGCACTCACAGCTAAGGCAAAGGACACCCTGGAATCCCACCCAGGACACCCTCACCTTCTGCTTCAGGGGACAGCCACAACAGCACAGCAGGGGAAACAGGATTTACCATTCCCTGCCACTTTGTCCCAAATCCCAAAACTGTTCCCATTAAAAAGTGGCAGTTTGGAAAGCCTTCCTACTCTTTTTGGGGTCCTTTAAACCAGCATTTTGCTGCAGATAGAGGAGCTGAAAGTCACATCTTCTATTTCTTTGGAATGGGTTGAGGTGTTTCCATGAACTGCATGATTCCAGAAGCTGAGGTTTCAAGGGAAAAAAAACCACCAAAAGGTTTCTGGTCAGATCACAGCCCAGTTGAAAATGCTGGTTGGTCCAGGATTGTGGCAGAAGAAAAAAAAAATAACAAAAAGGAGAGACAAAAGAGGAATGGGCAGGGAGTGACTGCATATTTTAAAAGCCCAAATTTATGCATGGGGGAGCTCTGTAGCCAAAGGAAAGCTGTCAGTGAGCCTTTCCTTTGTCCATAGGGACAGCACCAGCTTGGCACACAGGCTGGGATCAGAAAGTGAGGATGGAGCTAATGGAGCCAAAGGTGTTTCTGTAAAAACAGGGTTTGCTCATTGGCGTTTCCCTCTCTTCTCCCTCTTCTCTTCCTGTTTCCCCTCAGACAGAATTTGGGGGAAATTCACCCAGGGTTTTAGAGATTAATGGGATCTAAACACAGGGGGAATGGGTGGGACAGTGCCTGCCAAGCAGTGCCCCTCACTGGGCTGGGTGCTGTGGGAATGGGGCTCCCTGCTCTCCCCTGGGCTGGACTAACAGAAGGCATCACCCATGTGATTGAGGATCTGCAGGAAGTGGGGAACCAGATAAATTCCCCACACTTAGCCAGAAACAGGGTTTCAAGCAAAAAACATCATTGTACAGCCTCACAGAAATGGCTTGATGCCATCCCAGAAAGTTTTAGGGTTTATCTGACACATCTGTGGTGGAGAAAATGGCTGTGTACCCAGCTAGCTGCCTGGGCCCAACAGTTTTCCCTCTGAAAACATAAAGACCCTACTTATTGCTGAGGAGACATTCACCCTACAGCCTGGCTTTCCAAAAGGCAAAGAAATCTGCTTTTTCCTCGTCTTCACAGAACACCAAGGGGAGACATTTCCCGTGCAACTCTTCCCAGGCCAAATGTTTCACGTCAAGGCAAAGGGAACATTGTGTCCCTCCCCTGCAGCACTCCCTGCTCTGCCTGCAGCAAGCCAAGGTCTGTGGCACACACCATTGCCAGCAGCCAGGAATACTCCTTTCCTTCATGGATATGTTTTCCACTCTTTGAAGGACGGTGGAGCTGGAAGCAGCCAAAGGACCAGCTGAGATCATGTGCAGGAGGGCCACGGTGGGAAGGTTGGGCAAATTCGGGGCCTGGATTGGAGTTCAGTCTTGGCTCTGTAACAGGATGCCCTTGAGCAAGGCTTTTCATCTCGTGGTGACACTGTCCTTTCCCCATGACAAGGAGTGACACTGGAGGGGGCCAAAGGGACAACTCTCAAAAGGCACAGCTGGAGACAAGAAATGGATGGAAGAAGGGTGGGTGGAAACAAGCTGGATTCCTCTAAATCACATCAAAACAGTATTTTGGGAAGGGGCAGGAGCTGGGGGAATGGCTAACCTGGTTTCTTAGAAAAGCACTGGAGGCTCTCCAGCACACCAAAACCACCACAGCCCAAAATATCCAGCCCTGTGGTTGTCCCAGAGTTTAGTGGAGACACAGTCCACACATACACTGAACTACCATGTCCCACATCCCAAATGTGCACAGCCTGAAGGAGACAGGAATGCAGACATCCCTGAGGGTATTTTGGTGGGAGCCTCCTGGCCACCTCTTTGAGAATGACCTGGTGTCCAAAAGCAGCTTCTGCTGACTGTCAAGTTGTGCCTAAATGAACTCCCACCCACCAAGGTGACCTCCCCTTCCTTACTTCTCCTTGCAGTTCTTACACTTGTAAATATCTGAGGCTCCTCTGATAAACAGGAGATTCCTCCGCTTATCGACTGTCCAAATATTTTTTAACAAATCTCAGATTAGCACGGAGAGCCCAGGGAATGGGCAAGATGGAGTCAGCCATAGCCTGGGATCTGCTTGGCAGGAGGCACCTGGAAATGGTCTTTCTCTCTTTTGACAAAAAAAGAAAAGAGCTACAGCCTTGCCCTGCTTGAAATCTGGCCCATCTCCAAGTGGATGTGCCTGTCAAGAGATTCTTTTTGATGGCCACAGGGAAGGGACAGTGAGGAAAAAATGAAGAGGATCAGAAAGGCTTGGGGATTTACAGTGCCATGATCCCTCCTGGGCAGCTGTTCCTGAGTTGGGGACAGGTAATGGATCATGTGCAGCTGTTCCTGGTGTCCCCACAGGGAACCACAAGCAGGTGTGCTGTGGAGTCCTGCCAAGCTGCTGCTCCGTGGCTGGGCCATGGGAATTTGCCTTATGGCTGTGGGCACCTCCTGAACCAGGGCCAGTACCTGGGTGGGTGGTGAAGCCTCACCCTATGCCCAGCCAAGCACATTCTGGCCATGGTGAAATGTTCTGAGACCCCAGTCACATCCAAATTTCTTCCCAAGTGCTGCACCAGGAGGTGCTGGGCTCAGGCTGAGGTATTCTGTGCTTGGGCCATGCCAGGGGCTAACAATTCCCTCAGAATCACAGAATATCCTGAGCTAGAAGGGGTCCACAAGGAGCATTGAGGTCAACTCTGCACAGGACAGCCCCAAGGTGATTCTTCACCAGTGACTGAAGATTCTGGTCTGTTGGTATTCATTAGGAGACGGGGGAATGTCCATCCTTGGGCATTCCAAAGCTTAATCCACATGCTCTCAGCCACTGCTGGGGTGGTTGTCCTGCTAGGGATCTTAAAACATGCATTTCTACAATCCCACAACTCCAGAAACTCAAAGGGTTTTTTGGGGGTTTTTTTTTTTGTTTTTGTTTGTGGGTTTTTTTTTTGTTGTTGGTTGGTTGGTTGGGGTTTTTTGTTGTTGTTTTTTGGGGTTTTTTGTGGGGTTTTTTGTTTGTTTGTTTGTTTGTTTGTTTTCCCTAAATCAAGAGGACAGACATTTATCCAAAGCAAATGGACAAAATCTTTCTTGTAGAAATACAATCAATTGGATTATTGTTATTATATCTGTGTGTGTGTGTGGTGTATATATCTATATATAAAAACACACATATTTGTATATATATATATACACAGCATGTCCTAGAGTCACAGAATAGTTTAGGTTGGAAAGGATCTTAAATATCATTTAGTTCCAGACCCTCTTCCATAGGAAGAGATGCCTGGGATATCCTTGACAATGCCATTGTAGCAAGTTAGAGATCATCTCCAATCAATTCTTCCTGATTTTGGTATTAAAATTATTATTATTATTCTGTGACTGTATAGAACTTAACTATATAGAATGGCGTGTGCATATATATATATATGTGCACAAATGTACACGCATACATGCTTTTAAAAACTCATTTTTATATGTGTAAAACATATAAAACTGTTAAACATATAAAACTGTTAAATACAACTGTTAAACTCCCTCACTTTATAATTATAAATTATAAAACATGTCTATACCATATAGGAGTATATGGAATATGTAGGACTGCTCTACAATCCAATCCCTCCCTGAGCATGACAGCACTGGTCAAGACTGACATATCCAAACTGCTGGCCCAGTTCTGTTCTAATTTCAGTGATTTAGACACAGGCTCTGCCTCCAATCCAGAGCTGTCCCACTGATAAATCCCACTCAGAGGAGCTGCACAAGCCAGGCCAGATCCCAGCCTCCCAGCAGGACTCCAGCCAGAGACAAACAAAAAGGTGTTTACTACTGCTCATCACGTTAGAGGGGACAGCGAGTTTGTGTAACCCCTGGCCCTTCTCTTTTCCTCTTTTATTAGTTATTCTGGACGTTAAGTCAACTCAGCCCCCGAGCGGGGCGGGAGGAGGGGATGATAAAGCATCTGCAAAGGTCACTTCGCAGCCCAGGCCAATAAAACGGCAGGTACCGAACTTATCAGGGCCACATATAACTTGCAGTTTTTCTAACCCAATTGATTGGACTTTTTATCTAAAATAACAGGCATTATAAGATAGGCGAAAGTCGAGATAAGGAGGAAAATTGAGTAGGCTTCGAATCAAGATCAGCCTGGGGACAGGTTCAAACTCCCACACCTGCCCCAGAGGAATCAATGAAAGTTTCTTGGCGCCGTCCGCTGGTTTTGAAACGCTGCTGAAGTTGGGTGAACTTTGAGACGGCGGCGTTTATTCTGTGATTATAATTAACCTGCTCACCCGTTGTTATCGATTGGTGTGGAGGGAGGTGGCAGAGCCTGGGATGTGGGTTTGGGAATAGAAGTGCTTGGGGAGAGCAGGGACCCTTCCCTGGCTGGAGGCAAAGGAAGGTGGTACGAGGGGGATTTCACCCTCCTCCTTGTGGTCCTACTTATTTTGGGAAGTGAAAAGACCCTCAAGCCCAGATCTTCATGTCCAGAGGGGTGGGATAAATTACAGCATCCCTCATCTGTCCCAGGGAAGTAATGAAGGATGGAAACATGGGAGAAGTCATGCCCAGGATCCAGAGCATCATCCCAACCCAGGAGAATGTGAGGAAGAGACATCCCCCCCTCCAACCCCAACCAGCTGCCCCTCTCATGCTCCACACCACCCAGGCATGTCCCAACCCAGAGTCCTTCCCACCAGCCAGCCCCTCAGGCAGGCAGCCCCTGGGGCCAGCACTCCCTTCCCAAAATAATCTCAGACATCTGGGACCTCACGTCATTCAGAGGAGTCCTGATGTCTGGGGCTCAGGGCCTCACTGATTTTTTTTTTTTACAGCTCCAGCACTGCGAGCCCTGGATGTTGAATAATGGTGGCTCCCTGGCATGCAAATCCAAGAGTCTGGCTTGGAAACTCATAGGAGTTTAAATAATAAATATTAGGGGTTTTTTTTTGTCTTGTCTAGAATTTCAGCATGAAGGAATCAGGGTTTTCCAGCCTCTCCCGTGTCCAGGAAAGCTGTTCTTTCCCTTTCTGAAGGAGCAGAGCCTGACACATGATAACAGGGCTCCAGAAACTGGAGCTTGAAGCAAAATTGAGGTACACCAAAGTACAAGGGCTGGCAATAGCCAGGGGTGGGTAGCTGGGAATCCAGCAAGAGGGAGATGTGTCCTGAACTGTCTGGAGGTGTTTGCAGAGCCAAAGGAGGCCCTCGAAGTCAGAGGACAACCTGGAATTTGCCTAAATATTATGGACGCAGGGAGCTCTATGTGGAAAAACCAGGAAGAATTAGCAAAATCTTGCTTGGAGAGACTGGCTTGGTCTCCTTCTCTCTCCCTGCTTCATCTCTGCCCCCAAAATTGGATTTTAAACTTTTAGGAGAGTCTGATTGCAATGGGAACCCAGCCCCATCCCAGCCCCCTGTAAATCCACGGTGCTGGAAGCGTCATCCAGCGGAAAAGGGCTGAGCTCTGGGAAGGAGAGCAGGAGCAGGGAGCAGCCCCACCACGGGACCTCTCCTGAAATGCTCCCCCAGCAGACACCAACTTAATTCCCAGGGATTAGGAGGAAGCATTTCCAGGCAGCGATTTTGTTATCCCAGATTCAGAAGCAATCCAGTACCAGTCCCTGGTGGAGACGGGAGGTCAGCCCTGCGGGATCGCTCATCCGGCTGCCCTCACCCCACCTCTGCTGGAAAAATTATTCAGTTTTGGCTTTCCAGGAGTTATTTCTTTTCCTCTTTCACAAACAAAATTAATTTCTGAGTCTCTCCCTAGGCTGGTGTGAGTGGTTCGAGCCCAGCTGGCTCTGATAAGGGTCTCACAAGCTTTAGGGTGACTAAAAATAATTAAAAAAACATCATGAATTCCTTTATCCTGCAGCATATAAACGAAGTGGCCACTTCTCAGGAAAAAAAGGAAGGTCCCACTGGATTTTGGGGTTTCACCTCCCTGAAAACACATGTAAATTCCCACGTTATCTGCAGTGGGCTGAGTTTCTTCCCTATGGAATCTATTTGCATGGGCCTGATCCCACACCAGCTTCCACTGTGCTTTAAATCGGGCATGGCTTCAGCTCTGAGGAAGGAACTTGGGTATTTTTGAGGTTGTTTTTTTCTTTGTCACAGTCCATACAGAATCTGTCTTTTAGGGGATGGCTGATCCTAAAAACCTGAGTAGGTTTGGCTTTAGAAAGACGGAGAAAGCAATGAGATATTGGAAATACTCAGCCTGCTCCCTTGAAGCAAATACTTCATTGTACAATTAGGTATCTACCTCATTAAGAAAAAAAACCTCTGTGCCAGCAAATTATTGAGAAAAAAATTAATCACTGGGCACTTCTTGGAAAAGAAAAAATTATTTTCGCTTGCAGTTGACGCTGCCCCAAATTTGGCTTTAAAACCCAGGTCTTGCCAAAACCCCAAAGCTGAAACATTTCAGCGCTGATGGCGGGGTCAGATCTGCGTCCAGCTTGAAAAATCCCTGCCTGGCTCTTCTTTTGGAGCAGACCCAGCACCCACCAGTTCTTTTTATGGGGGGATGAGAAAATCCTGCCCGAGCTTATCGTATTGAAAAAGAAATCGCTGCCGAGCACCGTGAGCGTTTAAAAAGGTGCGGGAGCGCGGGGAGCGCTGCACACTCAACGTACTCCGCAGCAAGGAGCTCCTGGAAAAAAAGGAAAAAAAGGAGGAAAAAAAAAAGGAAAAAAAAGGAGAAGAAACAGAAAAAATCCAACATTTTTGGAGGAGGTCTGAAAACACGGGCGTTTCAAAAGAGCCTCTAATGCCACTCGTGCCAACAGCACTGGAATTATTTTCGAGGGCTGTCACGCAAGTGAAGCGCCCGTGTGTGAAAAGACCTCAGTGCTCAGGCCTGGCAGATAATTGGGTTTAATTTGTCATTACAGATGTATTTACAGCTCGGGCCCGGTCACTGTGACCGATGATGTGGGGAAGATTTGGAAAGGCGGGAGAGGTTTTCATATTTTGCCATAATGTGGGATGTGATTGTAGACAGCTGCAAGAGCTCTGTCCCAAGAAAGAGAACAACCATTTTTTCTTAAAATTAAAAAAAAACACAAAACAACTCAATCCCACCTTATAATGAAATTTGCTTCTATAATTTGGGTTAATTTGGGAGGTCAGAGCAAATTCTCACCTATTTCCCCAGTTATTTAAGCAGCGTTTCGCACTCGCACACCAAAGGCAAATTTACACCTTCCTGCCAGACGGCAGCGCGGATTCCGACCCGCCGACAAGGTGAATATTTGGCATTTCCAGATATTCCCCTCTCCCATTTTGCAATCCTGCAGGCACAATTACACACATTCCCCACTCCAAAGCAACTCAGACCTGTGACAGCCCAACCTGGCCATTACAGCTGAGGGGTTTTGGCAGTGTAATCGCATTTTTTGGGATCCCACGTTCCCGAAACATGCGGCAGGCTCAGCAAAAATCTGCATTTCTACCTTTCCCTCCCAGCATCAGCAAGACTTTATTTTCTAAGCCTGTGGACTGAGCTCTTGAGGTAGAATCCCACCTGGTTTTGCAGCCAGCAATGAGCCTGAAAGGGGGAGCAGACTCTTTGTTAATTTTTTATAGTTGGGTTGCAAAAGCCTTGAAGGACCCAAGATTTCGGCTTCCTCTGTCCTGTGAACCCCCAGGAGAATCTCCCAGCATGGGGAGATCCCTGAAAATCCCATGTCTGCACCTCCTTTTCAATCAGGAAATTGCAGGGAGGGAAGGACACACCAGGCTGGTGTGCAGATTTGGGAATAAAATCACTCAGAGTTGATATATTTGCATTCCTTTTTTTCCTTAAGCTTGCAAAGCTCTGTAGGGCTCAAGGAGCAAAAGTTTCATCCCAGAGTGCTCCGCCAGTCAGAAATAAAACTTCTGAAGGTTTTGGGACAAGACAATCAGTTTTTTTTAAACTGAATTTTCCTTAAAATCCCACTTTTATTTCAATAGCCCCTGCAAATATCCTCCCCCAGAAATAACAGCCTGCATACCTTCAAGCACATAAAATGCCACTTTTTCAACCAACTTGGAATTTTATTTGCTGTTGGATGCTTTGTTGGTGTTTTTTTTCCCATACATTCCTAAATTTGAAGAATTAAATGGTTTGCCCATTTAAAAAAACCCTCTGCATTTGGGAGAACCTGTTCTGGGGAGCCCCTTTCTGTCGGTCAAGCCAAGATTTTCCCATCATCAGAAAGGCACAAAGGTGTGAGGATTGGGCCTGGTTTCCTTTGTAATGCTCTGCCTGAAAAACCTTCATCTGTTTCCAAGAATTTTGCCTCTTTCCCTTATAATATATGGTAAAAATATGTAGATGACAAAATATAAGCTGTTTCTTAAAATATATGTATTGGTGTTATTGTTGCAGAGGTAAAGAAATGCACATGGATGGATGAAAAATAATTAATCCTGGTTTAATGAAGTCTTAGATTAAGCACCACCATCCACTGCCTTAAGTTTTATTGCTCTACAAAAATTTCTGGACATTTATATTATATACTACCCATGGCTATTCTGTGCAACATAAGTTGTGTTTGGTAATACAGTGCAATTTTGAAGTAAGGAATTGAATTATTAATAGGGGTGATAGTGTTATTTTTATTATTATCATTGATTTATTTACAATTTAAATTCTACTGCTTGGGGGAATAAACACTTGTGTGTTCAAGTTTGATCTAGCTCAGAGATTAGAAACCCCGGTTCTGCTGGTTTCATCCCAAATCCCAGACCGACGGGTGACAATTAAATTAGGAGCGAGAGCAGAAGATGAATTCAAACCCGGAGGGGGGAACAAAGCCCTGGGCGAACCTTCCCCGCCGGCGGGGCTGAGGTGAGAAATGCGGCCGCTTGCGAAACGGGGGATGGAGGAAAATGCAGACACGTCCAACAGCCCCATCCTGATGTCCTACAGCTCCTTCCCGGTGTCCTACAGCCCTTTCTCGGTGTCCTACAGCCCCTTCTTAGTGTCCTACAGCCCCTTCTCAGTGTCTTACAGTCCCACCCCGATGTCCCACAGCCCCTTCCCGCTGTCCCACAGCCCCTTCCCGCTGTCCCACAGCCTTTTGTGCCATCCTACACTCACATCCCTCTATCCTATGGCCCCATCCCTCCGTCCTAAGGTCCCATCCCTCCAGGA
>VXBR01008498.1:110063-131995 GCA_013400215.1 Cisticola juncidis
CCAGTCTGCCCTACTGGGATGTTCGTAGCCCCTCACAGCGATGCTGGGGCTGCTGCCTGCGGGAATGCCGGGATCCCTGGATCCCTGTGGCTTTACCCGCAGCCTGACCCCCGTGGGGTTCCCTGCACCCCGATTTCTCCGCTTCTCTCCCCAGNCGGGCCCCGAGCGATGCCCTGCGCTCCTCCGAGCATCGCGCACCGGGTGCGGGGAGGATGCAGCGCCGAGGTTGGATGTGGCCGTGAGAAAAATAAAGCCGGTCCTGGCCCGAATCCTCCGCCCCTGGGTCAGGACAGAGGTTTTGTGGCTGAGTTCGTTCTGGGCTGGAAAAAATTGTTTCTCTCTCTGCACTGATGTGTCAGAGGTTGAATTACTCCACTGATTCAGGAGGGAAAAGCAAAAAAGATGCAAATTTCACATAAATAGTTCTTCATGCTCCAAAAATCCCTAGCACTGAACTTCCAAGCCCAAACCCATGTGAAAATGCACTCACATGAGCAAAGGACAAGAAAGGTTTCATGTGCAGGCAGCACTGGCAGGACTGCGTGGCAATGCAGGAGGATGCTTTGACCTTGGACAAGACACCAGTCAAAAACCCCACAAAATACTGACAATTTAAAAAAGGAAAATTTGAAAAAAATTGGAAAAAAAATGCCTGGTCTTTTCCAAAAAGGCAAAAAATCCCTGGTGCAGGGAGAGTTTGTGATCTGGGGTTGGCAATGTCCTCCAGCAAGGGGCAATAGGAATTTCTGGGAATATTTTTCTTTTCGCCTAGGTTTGTAAAGGGTTGAGTTCCCTGAAAAGATTAATTCCCTGAACTTCAGACACTGGGCTGGAACTCAGCCTTCCTCAGATCCCCTTGGCCTCAACTTTGGAAAAGAAAGGAGGGACCAAAGGATTGTCCAGCCTTGGCACAGCTGCCAGTGGTGACATCTCCATCCCTGGAGGGATTTAAAAAATGTGTGGGTGTGGAACTTTGGGAGAGGGTTCAGCGGTGGCCTTGGAAGTTTTGGGGGAATGGTTGGACTCAGTGATCTCAGAGGGCTCTTCCAACCTAAGCAATTCCATAGTTCTATTAAGTGGTGCCAGAGTTCCTTCTATATTTAATTTCCATGCCATCTACACAACAATTTCTGGAGCTGGGGCAGCAACACGGGTTTTTTTTCATTTCCTAATTAACATCACACAAATTTCCAGAAATATCCCACCAAAATTCCCCTTGCACTGCTGTCCTCTGGCCAAGTGAACATTGCAGCCTTCCCCAGAATCACTCAGGGCAGCAGGAATTCAGACTATGCCACTGAGATTCTTATGGCTGCACAAATAAAGATCCCAGTTTCCTTCTACCATCAGGAATATCCTGCTCCTTCTTCTTCTTCTCCCCTTTTGGGTTTGTAAATAAAAATATCACTGATGTAATGTTTTTCCTGCACCAGTGTTACCAGAGAGAAGCAGAGTTGATGTTCCCTTGAATCTGCTAAAATCCAGCCTGTCTTTGGCTTTTGGACCCATCCTGCAGCTTCACACCCACCTAGGAATGCTGGCCAGGATGGGAAATGCTGGGTGGAGGTGGCATTTTGTCATCCATGGGGAACAGCAAGAAAATAATGCCACAGGTTGTAATTGCAGAAGGCACAATGAGATGAAAGTTTGGTTTATCAGGAAATGATATTGTTACCATCAGGCAGAAATCCAGTGGGGAAAAAATACTCAGTTGTGTTGCCAAATTTATGTTGTTCTTAGATCGTGATTGCATTATAACAATAATTATTGTTGATATTATTAATAAACTGTGGTATCTGTTGAACAACTGATGCACCTCTGAGTTTTCATGCACTGGACAGGTCAAGAATGATGTGATTCCCAAAACTTACAGTGCAGCAGGAGAGAGTTGGTATCCCAGACAATGGTTTGAGTTTTGGAGGGTTTTAGTTGAAATGAACAAAAATCCCACCAAACCAGTCAGAGGCAGGAGAATGCTGGAGATGAATGTGAAGTTCTGGCTGTTGTACAGAATCAGGGAACCATGGAAAAGTTTGGGTTGGGAGGGATCTTAAAAATCATCCTGTCCCACCCCCTGCCATGGGCAGGGACAACTTCTATTAGCCCAGGTTGATCCCAGCCCCATCCAGCCTGGCCTTGGACACTTCTAGGGATCCAGGGCAGCCACAACTACTCTGGGAAAGGAGGCCAGGGGCTGTGCCAGGGGCTTCCTCACACGAAAGAATTCCTTCCCAATATCCCATCTATCCCTGCCCTCTGGCAGTGGGAAGCCATTCCCTGTGTCCTGTCCCTCCATCCCTTGTCCCAAGTCCCTCTCCAGCTCTCCTGGAGCCCTTTAGGTCCTGGAAGGTGTTCTTAGATCTGCCCAGAGAATTCCCTTTTGCAGAAATTGGCTTTTGACTTGCACGACAGAGCAGCTCGGCCCCAGCCCCATCTTGTCCTACCCACCAGGGACAAGGTGGACAAAGCAGATTTGAGTCAGTACAGAAAGGCAAAGATCTCAAAGGGACAGGTTCTTTCCATGGGCTGGAAAATGTCACTGCAGTGTCACCCTCGCTGGCACCCAGGAGCTCAAGTGAAGGATGGGCTCAGACAGACACAGTTGATGTTGGGCTTGTCTTTGTCACAAAATCAAGGAATCTCAGAGTGCTTTGGGTTGGAGGGGAACTTGTACATCATCTGTATCTCCCTGGGAGTCACTCCTTACCCATGTGACACCAAAATCGGGCTGAATCTCACGTTTTTCTTTTTTTTTTTTTCATTTTCTTTTCTCTTTTCCAAAATATCCCATGGCACTTTATAAAAAGATTACCACATTGAGCCTCCCAACAACACTGCAGGGTGGGTGGATCTTATTATCTGGGAAGACAAGGGGAAGCAGGATAAAGGCCTTTGTGGGGACAGCAGATCTAGGACAGCGCCCATCTCTCCCAGGGCACTCAGTCCTGTGCCTTTTCACAGGATTGTGGATTTTTGGCACCCATCTCTCCCAGGGCACTTAGTTTTGTGCCTCTCCACAGGATTGTGTTTTTTTGGCAGAACAGCTGTGAAATCTCACTGTAATTCCAGCAGGACACCAAAGGCACTGGAGCATATTCCATTTTTTAACACCCAAAGATACCCAAACTAGCACGGAGAAAGTGTTGTGGGCACCCCACGGAGGGATCCTTCCCAAAATACCTGCTCTTGATTAAATGTCTTTTTTTTGACAATGAAAAAAGGTTCATTTTTAGCACCTTTTCATCTGATCTGTGGTAAAACTGCACGTGTAATTTTTACTCCAGGAAAACACATGAAAGAAGTAGAACTCATTAAGGAACACTTTTGGGTTTAGATTTTTTTTCCCACTGGAAAATCCTCCCCAAATCAAGAAAAAAAAAAAGTCATCTATGTTCCACCTGGAAGAGGTGGAAATACAAAATCTGCAAACTGAAACGTTCAATACTTGTTGTTTCTGGCTATACAAAGCTCCAAAGTTTAATAGTTGGTGTTTTTTTTGTTTTGGTTTTTTTTTTGTTTTGTTTTGTTTTAATTTATTTTCTTTGGTTTTTTTATTAATTTTACTTTCACTTTGGGCTGTTTTGTTTGGTTTTGGTTGGTCTGCTTGTTTTAAGAAAATTTTAAGATCTTTCTGGATTAATTGCTGTTTAAACTCAATAAAAAGAAAAGCTGGGCCTGAACTGCTCTAAGCAAGAAGCTTAAATGTTTCTAATATTTTTTCTAATTATAGATGAAAAATCTAAATTCTTTTCCTTCTTGTTTTGGGGGAGGGTGGCTCATATAAAGAATAAAGAACATTTTCAGAATTCAACCTTCTTATTGCAGTAAAAACGCCTTGACAGTTCACAGTGCGCAGTGGGAAAACAACAGCAGGGGCAAAAGTTGTTACATTTTATTTAACTGCAAGCAAAACCAAAACACAAAAAGGGAAAACAAAGCCAGAAAACAAGGGGGCAGTTTATGTTTAACTCTTTCTTCTCCGCTTTTCCTCTTACATGGAAAATTAAAAATGTGAGAACCACAAATACCAGGATATATAAGAAGTCTCCAAAGGTGGTTTTGGGGTTTTTTGTTTGGTTTTTTTTTTGTTTTGGTTTTTTTTGGGGGGGCGTTTGTGGGGTTTTTTGGTTTTTGTGTGTGTGGGGGGGTTGTTTTTTTTTGTGTGTGTGTGTTTTTTTTGTGTGCGTTTTTTTCTTTTTGTGTGTGTGTGGGGTTTTTTTTGTTTGGTTTTTTTTTTGTTTTTTTTTTATTTTTTTATTTTATTTTAGCATCAGAATCCTGTTTCTACCATCACCCCTTGCAGAGGTTCCTTGTACTCACCTCTTCTTTATGCAAATCTCAGCATCACAGAGGGGTCTCACTGTTCCTGTCCTTGAGGTTGAGGATTTGCTCCCTGGAAGTGTCCGAGGCCAGGTTGGATGGGAGCAGCCTAGGACAGTGGAAGGTGTCCCTGGCCATGGCTGGGGGTGGGACTGGGTGAGCTTTGAGGTCCTTCCAACCCAGACCATTCTGTGATTTCATGGTTCTCTGGTTCTTTGAGTTCCACTTGCCATATCCCATTTGGATTAGATCACAGGTATTTTTGCTGGCACCCCAGAATCTTCCATTTCCCAGGGGCTGGTTTTGTGAGGAGCATCTTGGGCTTCATCCGTGCCTGCCTCATTTCCTGCCCTTTGCCTGTCCTTGGGATTCCACCACCAGAGCAGAGGTGATGGGAGTTGAGATGCTTTGAGTTCACATCAGAGAATCACAGAATCACTGAGGTTGGGAAAAGCCTCAGAGATCAAGTCCAACCTGTGAACAATCCCCCTCTTGTCACCCAGAGCACTGAGTGCCACATCCAATCATTCCTTGGAAACCTCCAAGGATTCTCCCTCTCCTCCAGTTACTGACAATAATTTGGACACCACTGGGAAGCACCTGAAGAGGGTCCAGAGGGCCTCCAGGGCAGAGCCTTTTGTGAAATGCACTTTATTTCCTTCCCTTGTCATTGACCACCAGTACTGACCATGTGGTGAAAATCTTCTGTTGGTGATGGGATTTTTTTTCATAATTCTGTGCCAATTCCACATTTTTCATGTTGGGGAGGAAAAAAAAAGGAAGGAATAGATATAGAGCTGTTTTCCTGTTTTTTTTTTTTTTTCTGATTTCTCTTTCCCCCCTTTCTAATTTTTTTCTCTCTGCTACTGGTTTGGTGCTGGAGCCCAAATGCTTTATACTGACATTTGTGAAAGAAATAAAAGAGAATTATTTAGGGGAGAACTCTTCCCTTCAGATCTGGCCTCTCTTGGAGCCTGCATCATCAAGTGCTTTTATTTTTACTTTTTGTTCTTTCTTCTGCTCCACCCCATTGTTGTCCTGTCAGATGGGTCCTGACCTGATCAAGGTATCTAGATGTCCTTATCTCCTCCCCATTGACTGGAAGAAGGTTGCTGGGCAAATAAAGCTTAGCAAATGGTCACGTCTTCCAAAAGATATTGAGAATTGAGATGGGAAAGTGTCTCTGGCCAAGGCTTCTGTGTTCAGCTGTCAGCACAAAACCACCCTGAGCTGGTGCGGTGCTGTTGGAAGGGAGGGATATCCTTAAGGTTTGGGAATTCCCAGCTCAATTTTAAATTGTCCTGGGATTCTGCAGAGGCCACAGCACCCTTTTTGGGACCTCAGCTGCCCATCTGCTCAAATAAAGGCAATAAAGTCCCATGGGGTTAATCCTTGACTGCGACGTGCTCTCCACATCGTCAGGACCTGGGATGGCACGAGCCAGGGGGACATTGAGGACATTTGTCCCCACACCCAGCCCTCAGACAAGGCAGGAGGGGATTTGGCCACACAAAGAGAGCTTCATCCATTGATCAAAAGGGTCCTGAATGGGATTAGGGATAAGTCTATCAGCAGAGGGGCCTTGGTGTCCTCCCTGCCAAACACGGGGCTGATGCTGCAGTGCTGATGAGCTGATAGCCTTGGCCAGAGCAGTTATCAGGGCCGGGGACAATGCGAGCACAGGAGCAAACACTGGGCAGCAGCACCTCAAGAAAGGCTCTGGGAGTCACTGGGGTGATGTTATCTCTCAGGACAGACCCTGGGAGCCTCTTTCCCCTGCGTGGTGGGATCGGTGGCTGCGGCAGCCTGCGGATGTGAAAGACTGAGGGTACAGACTGAGGGTACAGACTGAGGGTACAGCGTGAGGTGTTTGGGCAACAGTGCTGGAAAATCAGTGGGCAGAGCTGAAACCCTGCACTCTCTCATGAAGTGAAGTCAACAGTTCTCAGCCCAGCTTCCACAAAATTCTTAGGGCTGGAAGGGACCTCTGGAGATCATTTGTCCAACACCCCAGCCAGGGCAGGGTCACCTGGAGCAGGCGACACAGGAACGTGGCCAGAGAGGGGGACTCCGTGCCCTCCCTGGGCAGATCTTTCTGTGCTCTCCCATCCTCAACATGAAGAATTTCTTCCTCATATTGAGGTGGAATTTCTTGTGTTTTAGTTTATGGCCACTGTTTCTTGTAAACTTGTGCACAAATCTGGGCTGGAGAAGGCTTTTGGAGAAGAGTCTCAGTGTTACCTGTTTTCAGCCTCCCTTCTAAAAACGAGCTTGGGTGACTGTGCTGGCTGCAGGTCCCTCCAGATGACATTTGCATGGACTGATCTGTTCAAGCCAGGCTTGGCAGAGGAGTGGAGACCTGTAGGTAAGGGCAGAAATGAGCACTGGCTATCAGGATTCACAGACTTTGGCTGAAGACGTTCAAATCTGCAGGAAATCACAGCATTTTATTCCTGCCTTTCCCAACTGAGATCCCAGAGACAGCCAGCCAGCCAGCCCCTGGAAACTTCACACCTTTAAATATTCTCCTCAGAGGAGAAACCAAAGTCCAGAAACTTGGCAGTAATTGGATCACCAAGTGCAAGCTCCTGTGATTATATCAGGAGTCCTCTGCCAGGGACTTAATGAATCAAAAGAAAGGATCAGACAGCTGGAAGAGGGAGCAGCTCTTCATTTAATCTTCATTAATTTCCTGTCCGCTTGGCAGAGCCCATGAAATGCAGAGGTGGCTTCTAGAAAACACAGGCTGTTGCTGGAGCAAAAAAAAAAAATCTTCATAATGCACAGGATGGGAAAGAAACAAACTCCAGGCTCTAGCTGTCTGGGATAAGCCTTGTCTAAAGAAAATATGTAGCTGGCTTCTGTATTTTTTATTCAGACTCATGTGATGAACAGAAGAAATCCAAATTTTATTTTCTAATAAAAAAAATCTAAGGTTGTTCTGGAAAGTTCTGAAGATCTCCAGCTTATGCTGTGCTGGATGGAGGACTTTGAGCCCTCACACATTTTCTTGGAAGGATATTTGTGTAGAGGTTAAGCCACAAATTTCCTGCTTAAAAAAGAATTTTACTAAGCAGACACCAGGAATCCAGAGTTTCATCCCTGCTCAGCTGTCACTGAGGTGATGCTTGTGATGATCCAACATGGGGCTCATGCACACTTGGGTGGCACTGACCAAAGTGCCCCAAATCTGATCCATCAGAACTTTAAAGAGGTCCAAGCCCTGATGTAGCTGCAGGGATGCTCACCTGATCTCAGGACCTTTGAAATTGTCCTTATCATGGCCCAATTTATGTGGACAGTGGAGGAATGGCTGTCCAAACCTGGAGCAGGAGACACCAGGAATGTCCTGGGCTGTGGCTGCCCCATCCCTGGAAGTGTTCAAAGCCATTTTGGATGGAACTCTGAGCAACCTGGTCTAGTGGAAGTTGTCCCTGTCCATGGCAGGAGATTGGAACAAGATGATCTTTAAGCTCTTTTCCAGCCCAACCCATTCCATGATTTTACTCTCAATGCTGTAACTTCCCAAGAGAGATATTCTGGTTTTCCAGAGCTTTTCATGACCACAGGTGAACACATTTTCCAATGAGGAAGGTGTTTTATTTTTTTTCCTAGCAGAAAATCCCCTAAAATCTCATCAATTTCAGTTTGTAAGCAAAAAGTAAGGGAGTTGCTGTCAGCAAGAAAGTTCATTCATCTTAAAAGAAAAGGACATTCCAGCCAAATTAAATAATGAAAGAGGTGATAAAACCCACCTGCTTTTTGACTCCAGGTTTCTGTTTCTTTTTAAATCAGATCAGTGCATTAAAGATATTCAGGATTCTTTTGTGGAATTTTTGGGCCAGATCTGTATCTGTTGCAAGTGGGAAGAGGCATGTCCATCCTGGAACCATCATTTCATGATGTAATCCCTTTTCACTACAGTCTCAGGGGAAGCAGATTTCTCTTGGGTTTTATAAGGGGAGAAATCAAAGCAGGAGATTTTCCTAAAATGTGCCAGGAGGTGAGGGAAGAGGCTGGGAGGACAAGCAGAATATTCAATCACTCCCTGCCCTCTGGCAGTGGGAAGCCATTCCCTGTGTCCTGTCCCTCCATCCCTTGTCCCCAGTCCCTCTCCAACTCTCCTGGAGCCCCTTTAGGATCTGCAAGGGGCTCTAAGGTTTCCCTGGAGCCTTCTCTTCTAAAGATTGCTGCAATTCCCAGCTGACCATGGAGCAGGGCCCTTCCTGGGAGGATGTCCCCCTCCAGAGAGAAAGGACCTTTTTTTGGGCTGTTTCATTTTTGATGCTGCCAGAGTCAGCAGCGTGCTGCAGGGATTTGGGCTGCCAGAGCCCTGAGTTTGGGGTAAATGTAAAAAAACCTGCATGTGAGCACAATGGAGAGTGGCTAATTTTGTTTCAATGGCTCCAAAGGAGTCTGTGCCTGGAAGTGTGTTGGGAATTTTGGGAACAGGCATGTCACCCAGGGGAAATGCAGCCCTGATAATAAAGCTGGCCTCAGTGAGAAGTGCAGCTCTTGGCAGAGCCAGCTCCATTGCAAATTTTGGGACACTCAAGCACGGAGGGTGGCAGAGGCTTGGGACAAGGCAGGACCTAGAGGAAAACTGGATAAAACTGAGTGACACTGGGACAAGATTCTTTTGGTGAAAAATCCAAGGATAAAAGGTGGTTCTTAGTTAAGGTCTACCCTAATTAGGCACCAGCACTGCTTCACCCTGGCATGAAGAGGATCAGTGGAAGCAGGAGCTGATGAGTTGTGTTTGGTGCTGGACCAACCAATCCCACTCCCTTAAAACTCTGTAATCAAGACAGAGACTTTGCTGAGAAAGAAGTAAAACCTCTAAAAAGTCCCTTCCAACCCACATTATTTTATGAAAATAAGTGAAGGGACTTGCCCAGGGCTGCACAGTGAGTCAGTGGTGGAGTCAGGCTGAGGTGTCCTGGCTCCTGCTGGTTGTACCAACCTGGCTCAGGACCCAGAAAGGAGCAGTGATCATAAATAGTGAGCAGGGTTGGGGTTTTTTACTCTTTCCCTTTTCCTGACACCCTTGGAAGTGAATAGACCTGGATTTTTTAATGGAAAGGATGGTCCCTGCTCCAGGGTGACAATTTCACTGGGTTTTGTAGGAGATTTTGGGAGATCCCCCTAGGAAAAAAAAAATAAATATATATATATATTCAGGGAATGGAGCTACTTTGTGGCTTTTTCATTGCTGCTCCTTTTGTATGGTTGTGTTGAGCATAACAGGCTGGTTTTTAACAAATCTTCCAGGCATTTGATGTGAGCCCAGGGGAAAAGTGGGAAGGAGAGCTGCAAAATGGCAAGCCCTGGCTGTCTCTGCTCCCAGCCTTTCCTCAGAGTTAGATAAGAGCAGCAGCAGATAAGAGGAAAAGCGGGTCTTTAATTCAGTCAGAATTTCACTTAGTGTGAAGGAAAACATCTAATAGGAGAATCAGACTAAGCCAGGAAATTGCCTCTTAAACCTGAGCTCTTCTGTGCTGGCACAGTCAGCATTTTATATAAATACATATCTACACATCTGCCTTCCTCAGTACCACCATAAAATCCTGCTCTTAGCAAAGTGGCTGAGAAATTCTTTTAAACTCATAAACCCAAGCCAGTACAACCTTTCCAAGCACAGGGGCTGGAGTGTTTTCCAGGTCTCTCCCAGTATCAAATCTTCCCAGCCTCCAGGGGCACCTGAAGCCAACAGAGCCATGACCTTGCCAAGAGGTGCCCACCCAACCCCTACTGAGCTCCAGAGAGAGGGGCCTTGGCCAGCTATGGCCAAAATGGTGTTTTAATGAACCATACCCCAAATTAGGAGGCACCAGCAAGGCTTTGCACTGAGCAGAAGCTTTTGGGAAGGCTGAGGAGGGGTCAGGCTTTGAGTCTGAGTCTTGTCAGAGACCTGGATCCCACATCAGGGAAGAATAATCCCACATCAGGGAAGAAGAATCCCATATCAGGGAAGAAGAATCCCACATCAGGGAAGAAGGCTGCATTTGCCCTGCCTCTCCTCTCATTCATCCAGCCCTGGGTGTTTACTGGCAGGAAAAACATTCCTCCCATGTGGGTAGTGGTGTAGGATTAGAACAAGGATATTGCTGGGGTTTGGGGAGATGTGCCATGAGGGATCAGCACATGGAATATCTCTGGGGTTTGGGGAGATTTGCCATTAAGGATCAGCACATGGAATATCAGCACATGGAATATCAGCACATGGAACATCACTGGGGTTTGGGGGGATCTGCCATGAGCAGCCCATTCATGGCAAGGCGGTGATGCTGCATCAATAATTTGGTTTAATAAGAGACCTTTGAGTGTTCCTGCATCATCCCAGCTGGGAGCTGGCAAATCACTCCAATTCATTGTTGGATTTGGGGAGGGAGATACATCCAAATATCCATTCCCAGCCCTTGGGGTCTTCCCAGTCTGCATCCCACTGGGATGTGGACTCGTGACCCCTCCAGCAGCAGCTGCTGAGAGGGCCCTGCAGCTCTGTGTCAGGCCAGGGAGATCAGAACTGAGGCAGGCTGGTATTTAAACCTGCCCAAGCTCCACATTGTTTCTCCATTTCAGGTTCCTGAGCTCAGCTCTCCTAAAGATGTCAGGCAGAAAGAAAACCACAGGGGGCATTCCTTATCCCTGATGAGTGGGTTTGATTAATGATTTACATTTTATTTCTTCAGTCCTCTGGTCCTCAGAGGCTTTGGGTGGGAGAGCTGGGCCGTTTGTGGTCTTCTCTTCCTTGCTTTTTTCCAAGTTATGCTTGCTGTGGAAGTCCAGGTGCTTTCAGAAATAAAGCAGATTTCCCTTGGGGCACTGACATCTAATTAAAGGTGGCAGGAGACACAGTCTCTCCTCTGAGACGTTCTGTGTTGTGGAAGTCATCAAATCCTTTACTGGGACTTTTTTCTGGTTTGATTTTAGGCTGCAAACTCCTCAAGCTTTGAGTTGTCTTAGTATCTCTATCATCTACTGCAAAGGAGTCTGGTATGCTGAGGGACAGAGATTGCTGCAGTCATACAGACTTTAGAGATATTTATTTTATACTATAAACATGAAATACTACTCACTAAGATTGATAATTATATCAGAAAAATAAGAATATGGTAGCACATCTTTGGTAGAACACACAGAGAGGAGCCAAGGGTTGTGCTGAACCAGAAGTGGGGATTTGGGGTTTAAATGGGGATTTTAATTCTGACATTTTTTCTGATCACTGTTTGAATGGTCATGGACTTTTAGCATCCTGTGGACACCTCAAGGAGACCAAAAGCACCCAGGCAGCTTCTTGCAACACCTGGGGCCAGTGCAGAAGCAGGAGACATTCTCTGTGCACCTAGCAAGGAAAGGTAAAGTGGAGCTGATGCCGAGATAGCAGCTCGGTATCTAAACAGGTAACACCCAATTACAACAGAACTGTGTTGACTTACACTTTCCCTTATCAGGAGAATCAGGTATTCATGTAAATCACAAAAGAGTTTGATGGATGCCAGCTCACTCCAAACCCCACACCAAGGAACAAGAGCCTAGTTAAACAAAATGTATGTTGCCCTTATCTTTAAGCTGTGACTATGGCTATGAAATAAAAAACTATAAAAGCAAAGTGCCTTATCGTGAGGGTTATAATTCCTTAATGTTCCCCAGGGGCTCTTCCTGTGCTGGAATCAGCCCCTTGGGACCACTTTCTGAACCCCACAGAAGTCATTTTCTCTCAGACAGATGATCTTTCCTTATCACGTGTTGTCTTGGCAATAAAAAAGTCTCTTTCTCGAGATGCATGTTTAGACTGAGCCAGGAAAAAAAAACCAAAAGGAAAAGAAGGGGCAGCTAAATTGGTCTTAATTCTGATGCTGGCCTAAAAGTAAACAGTGAGGTCCAGGGACAATCTTCATTAGGGCCTGCTGGGGCTGGGAGCGTGGCATGGGAAGCACATGTGGCCAGGAGCCTTCAGACAGCCTCTCTTATCACATTTACTGGGAGATGGGTGATGCCAATAAAACCAAGCCAGGCTGAGTGCACTTAGAGGAGCCCAGGAGCTGGTTGTTAATAGATGGAAAGCCAGCTGGCCCCTCTGCTCTCCTGCCTGGGCGCTGGTGGGACCCCAGCTCTGGGTTATTCCTCGTTTCCTTTGGAACACTGGAGATGCTGAGCTGTGTCAGGAATGATGGGCAGGATTCACGTGAATTCACTGCTATTTAGTTACATTACTGCGTGTCCAGGTGCTGTGGTTGAGATCCAGGCCTTATGGAAGTGGATCCATAAATCCAGGTGGATTCTGTGCCACCTGGAATCTCCAGTGGTGACAATGAAATCAACCCGGTGCTTTGCACCAGGGTTAAGCTGAGCCCTGACTTTTCCAAACATGGAAAACTGAAATGTGTAACCTGTGACAATGATGAACTGTGCTCATACTTCCTTCCTCCAAACTGGAAAGAGATACTGGTGGAAAAAAATGAGATGGAGTTGATCTTGCAGTGATTTTCCCCTGGTGAACTCCCCCTGCCTATAAAAAAGTGATGGACATCCAGAGCCAGAATCAATATGAATGTGTTTAAATCCTTCTCTTCAATTTTTTCTCCTTAAGAAGCACCTGGATATCCAGAACCAGAATCAATATGAATGTGTCTAAATTCTTTTCTTCATTTTTTTTTTCCTTAAGAAGAATCTGGCTTCTGCATCTCAGCAGTTGAACAGAGATTTTACACCACTGTGGGACACAGTGCTGTCTTGGAGACCTTACAGCTTAAAAAATAATTATATTTTTCTATGACCTGATAATTTAAGGCAGTTTTCTCTGCTGATCAATACATAGCTCAATAGATCCTTCAAACCCAGCACCAAAGGGACAGGACCCAGGCATGAATGCCAGGCAGGTTTCCAGCTCTCCCTGCAGACTCCCAGACTCCAGTGGGTGCCTCCCAATCTCTGGAGCAGCCACTTCCCCCGCCTGCTCTGGAGGGAGCCTTGGACATCAGCTCCTTCCTTGCTCCAGCATCTTTGAAGGTCCTTCCTTGTCCCTGTGTGGGTCTGAGCCTGGAAAACACCCCGGGCCAGGTGCATCCCTCCCTGGTCCACATCCAGCAGAGATGGGAGAGCTCATGGTGGGAGCAGGGAGCAGGGATTCCATCTATTCCCAGGCTGATTTGAGTTCCTGACATGGACATGGGTTAATCACAGAATCATGGAATGGTTTGGGTTGGAAGGGACCTTAAAGCTCACCCAATTTCAACCCCCTGCCCTGGGCAGGGACATCTTCTGCTATCCCAGATTGCTCTAAACCGCATCCAGTCTGGCCTTGGACACTTCCAGGGATCCAGGGACAGCCACAGCTTCTCTGGGCAGCCTGTGCCAGGGCCTCCCCACCCTCACAGGGAAGAATTTCTTCCTGAGGGCTGGGATTTTGAGAGACAATCACTTGGCACCTTCACCAGCTGCCTTCTCCTCTCATTCCTGGTGCCCCCAAGCCCACCCTCATTTCTAGACCCCAAACCCTCATGAATCCCCTTCACTACGATGTGCACAACAAGTGATAAACACTTTAAAATGGTTTTTGGAGAACAATATCAGGAGACTGCCCTTCAGGTACACCCCAGGAAGCCAAGTGCCCTCTGCAGAGGCTTTGCAGGATTTTTTCCTGTCCCTGAGTCCCTCATTTGGGGAGCACATGGCACATTTGAACTTCCCTCTCATTTCACTCCATCACTAGACCTGAAGTCTTGCACCCAGGTGCAGAGACCTGGTGAGCCCAAAACATCAACCTGCAAAGGTGGAGCAGGGAAGAAGCTGCTGGGAAAGGGGATTGGGCTGTGGTTGCACAACCACTGGCATGGGAGGGGGCTCTGCCCCAGGTGTGCAAATACAGCTCGCCCCTGGCTGGGAGCACAGATGAGCAGGGATTCCCTGCCTTTATCTCCTGACCTCTTGCTCCCTGCCCTGAGCATCCAAATGCTCTGGGTCCAAGTGCATTCCAGCCAGCCTGGATAGGTCCCATGCCACAGGGAGTGAGACTCTTTGAGGGATGCCTGTTCAGGGATGCTGCTTCCCAAAAAACCACATTTTCCCTGAGCCCCACAGAAGGACAGTCCTGTGGATGCATCTGCAACACCCCAGGATCTTGTACCTGCACATCTGCATCACCTGGGCTCACACACTGCACGCAGAGGGTCAGGTCAGACCCTCTCTCAAACAGCAGCAGTTAAAATTCCATAAAACCCATGGACCAGCACACCTTGGGAACTCCCCACCATCCCATATGTGTTGCAGGAGCATCTTTACCTGGGCTGGCTGATGGTTTTCCTCACAGCATCCTCAGCCAGCACTGCTCCATGTGTCATCCAGCAGCCAAAAAACCCCAGAAGCCCCTGGGCCCACCTCACTCCCTCTCTGCTCTTCACACGTGTCGCCTCTGCTTTGCTTTTCTGGCAAGGGAGGTAAAAATAGCTCGTGCGAAAATTATTTATTTTGTATTAATAGCTCGAAGTCAAAGCCTCAGCAGACACTTGGAATAAACAGGATCACTCAAAATACAGTTGTTTGAAACCAGAGCTTTGCTCTGACCCTGGGGTTTCCAACCAAAGCCAGAAAATTGTATATATAGAATCCCTTATTATTTTTTCCCGCTGTTAATCCCCAGTACAACAAGGCCTTGCTCGTAGCCAAAGGACTTTGACCAGGATGATTAAGGCCACATTTCATGCAGGCGCTTGCACGCGTGGTCGTGGAGGTGGTCGAGATGTAAAATAATCCTCCCTATCTGACTAATAACCCCCTTTGCACTTCCAGTGCAATTTGTATTTAAGCACATCCCCAGCCATTCCTCTCCTCTCATTCCTCCTCCAAAAAAAAATTATTTTTAAGTGCAGGCAGCTGTTGGGTGAAAAACAGTTTTGGAAGAAATCTACTGGACTTGTTTTCTTAAGGAAGAAGGACAAACACTCACTTTTGTTTTTTTGGTTTTCCTTCCTCTTTCTTTGTTTTCTTTTACTCCCTGTCCTGCACACTCAGTTTTCCAGTGAGATAAAAGGAAGAAAAAGGGGAAATAAAACAAGGAGTGAGTTGGTATTTTTATTTGTCTTCAGCTTGGTTTTCCTCTCTTCCCTTTTCCCCCTCAAATAATGGAAATATTCCCAGCTGAGAATTAGGGTGCCTAGCTCATTTAAATTATTGTGTGATATTGAGCACATCCATTAGTGAATACAGCTCTTTAATTATGGTGAGCCCTTGCTACTCATGGATTAATTATTGAGGCATGAAAGGGAAGAAGAGTCAATGCAGGGGTTAATGTAGACCTGGAGAAACCCTGGTTTGAGTCCACAAGATCCTCAAGACTCCAAATCATCTGTGTGGCTGCTTTTTGCCTCATTTCTTTGTGAAACGGGGCTGAGCAGCACACGGGGTCCTGCAGGGCCTCACCACACGACGATGAAGGCACAACAGAGGTAACCAGGCAGAGATAAAGGCATTTCCCCAATTTGCAATGATTTATTATTCCATCTGCAATTTAAATCCTTTCAAGGGCTGAGCTTTGGCTTTGCCTGATGCCCCCTCCACCCTGCATCATTCGTCCAACACCCCAGCCAGGGCAGGGTCACCTGGAGCAGGCGACACAGGAACGTGGCCAGAGAGGGGGACCCCACACCCTCCCTGGGCAGAGGTTTCTGTGCTCTCCCACCCTCAACATGAAGAATTTCTTCCTCTTACTGAGGTGGAACTTCTTGTGTTTTAGTTTATGGTCACTATTTCTTGTAAACTTGTGCACAAATCTGGGCTGGAGAAGGCTGCTGGAAAAGAGTCTCGGTGTTATCTGTCTGCAGCCTCCCTTCTAAAAGCGAGCTTGGGTGACTGTGCTGGCTGCAGGTCCCTCCAGATGACATTTGCATGGACTGATCTGTTCAAGCCAGGCTTGGCAGAGGAGTGGAGACCTGTAGGTAAGGGCAGAAATGAGCACTGGCTATCAGGATTCACAGACTTTGGCTGAAGACGTTCAAATCTGCAGGAAATCACAGCATTTTATTCCTGCCTTTCCCAACTGAGATCCCAGAGACAGCCAGCCAGCCAGCCCCTGGAAACTTCCTGATGAGGAACCACCCCTGACGAGGGTGGCTCCAGCAGGGCTGCTGAGGTTCCAGGTTTGCTCCAGCCCTTGGACACCCTGAGCCTGAGCTCTCCCCATCCCAGCCCGCTCCATAATCGCGCATTGTTCCCTCTCCGTCCCGCGGCGCTCGGAAAATGTCACATGTGGGAGTCCGGCAGCCTTAGGTTCCAGCAGAAAAACCTCCCAAACATACTTGGAGGGCGGCCAGCGCTTTGCAAACCCTCTGCAAACTCAGATAAGGGCCGACCTTGCAGCCCACGGGGTAGGCCAGGAGTTTATAAACCCTGAGCTTGCTTGGGCTGAGCCTTCCCAATGTTGTGAGCGTCCCGTCCCCTCCCGGCATGGCCTGGCCAAGGCAGAGTGCGAAAGCAGGGGCTGGTGACCTTCACCAAGATGTCCAAGGTGGAAGAACCCGCCAGAGATGTGACGTCCAGAGCTGGCAGGGACAGGACTCCCCCGTGGAGGGGAGGCAGAGGCTGCCTGGGCTGGATCCGACACGGCCGAGTGAGCCAAGGCAGCGCCCGGTTGTGTTCCAGACACTGTCCCCCAAAAAAATCCATTTTTGGGATTTGCAGTCCCCTGAAAATGTGGCTGGGGAAGGGTGGCAAACGCTGCTTGGCGAGGAGGGGGAGGAAAGGTTGAGTTTGGGGCTTCATTCTGAACCCTAACGAAATCTAAACATTTTGAAATTCTTCCCCAAATGACAAATAATGTCAAATACTGAGATAGCACCGGGCTGGATTTGAGCCGCGAGGCACCTTCTTATAGTCCTAACTTCTGATAAAAAGGATGGAACAGAGTCAGGAAAACTTTTCTCTCCTTCCCCTCATTATTTTCCTTAAAAAAAAGAAAAAAAACCCAACCTCAGTGAAATCAGCAACGTCTCCTGAAATGCTCCAGTTTGGATGGGAGAGCCCTTCAGAGCAGGAAATGTTTCCCTCTGGGTTTTCCTGGCCAGCTCTGGCTGCACGTTCCAGCTGAAGGTCCAGCCTGGGCATGACAGCTCAAATCAGGGTGAGCAGAGATCCCCTGCCCCCACAAAAATCAGCTCTCCAGGGGTTGATACCTGAACCCCCATTAATTAACTGGGTTAATTAGCTCAGAGGCAGCACAGTAGCTGTGCAAGTGAAGGATGTGTGTCCTTAAGCCAGTGTTATTAATCTTTTTTCCCCCCTCTTTTCTCATTTACTTTACACTTGAGGCTTTCTGCTGAAACCTTTGTGGCTCACTTAACCAATATTTATACATTTTTGATCCAGGAATCCTTGCAAAACCTTTCCCCCTCTATCCTTACCACAGAGCTGTATGTGGGTAAATTATTTCTCACCCATCCATACATCATCTAGTGAATTTAGGCTCCTTTGGGGTCTGTTTGCAGTTTGTTTTCACTTGCAAACACATTTGTTTTCTCTCCAGGTCAAATAAGTCATGTGAAAATGTCAGTGCATGAATTACCTGTGAACTATTTACCCCCTGCATCCCACCTGGGACCCCCTGAGCTTCCCCGTGCACATCCAGTCACCTGAAACACCAAGAAAAATTTTGGGTCAAGGAGGATAAACGGCCAGGAAAACACCCAGGTGGATTCTTGTTTACTGTCACACTCATAAGAAAATCAAGAGCTCTTTTTCTGGATGTATTCTCAGCTCCCAAACCTAAGCAAATTCTATGATTTTATGAGAAAAAAACCCACACAGACGACTTTTGGTGCTGCTTGGCAAGGTCCTTAACCTCTCTTAGCTGATGAAAGTTTGTTGTCTGGCTCTCAAATTCCAAGGAAAATTTTTTATTATTATAATTAGTAGTAGAGTAGTAGTAGTAGTAGTAGTAGTAGTAGTAGTAGTAATAGTAATAATAAAGATTATAGAATATATAATTATATATAATTATACATAATTATATACATTATTCTTATTAGTGATAGTAATAATAATAAAGATTATGGAATATACAATTATATATAATTACACATCAATTATTATTATTGTTATTATATTATTACTACTACTATTTTCCTGCTTCTTTTTCCACTGTGCCCTGCAGGCAGCTCCCTGTCCCAGCCCTCCCTGGGCAAAGTGCACACTTGGGAATAACAAACCCCAGACTGTGTGACATGGAAACAACTCCTTCCTTATTTTCCTTTTCAGGAGCGTGAAGGAAAAACCTGTATCCTCCAGATCCCTCCAGGTGCTCTCATCCTAAGGGAGGGAGAGGATGCAGATTAAGGAGTTAAATACCCCCAAACTGGGGGGTTTATTAGGATGGTAAAGCCAATCTCCAGGATAAGAATGGAGGGTCTCCAAATGGGAGAAAAAAACATTTCTGGGCAGGCACTTGCTTCTCCCCTTGTCCAAATCAGCCTGCCTTGGAACCCCTTTTGGTTTTTTTTCCATTTTTCACCCCCTTTTTGTCCATCTCTCTCCATGCCATCGGTGGAGTGCTCAGCAGTTCATATCCTTCTGTCTCCAATTGTGCCTGGAGAGGTGTAACATTTGATAAGGCCCATTTAACTTGGCTGTACTACATTGTTTAAATAATTCAAATACAGATTGGCCCTTTAGAAGGATTTCTGCTCTATTGACCTTGCTGGTCATGAGTTACCAGGAAGTCAGGGAGGGGCTTCTAGAGCTGAAAGCCTAGGGGAAAAAAAAAATCAATTCCACCTCTTTAATGCCCCAATCACACCCCATTATTCCCGGGTAATTGCAGACCTGCTTTGCTGTTAACTCTTTGGGAACAATATGGGAAGAGGGGTTTCCTTCTCCAGTGAGGCTTAATCTCTGCTTGGAGAGCATCATGTCCTTACCACTGGAGTTTGGATTATTTAATATTTACAAGTAAAAATGTCAAATTGCTTTGTGGGCTATTTTTTCTCCCTCTTCCTGCTCAATATGTGTTTGCTGGAGGTTGTTTGACCTGCAGAACTCATAATACTTTTATTTTTCCTGCTTATAGTTCTTTTTCTCTTTTCATTGAGCCATCAGGAATAAGGAATGGGGTGAGTTAGTTCTGATTGGTGCTTGTCTTTCACACAGGGACCTCACCTTTGATGAACACACACATGGCAAATCCCACCCAATAACTTGTGGAAAAGCAGAGGGAGAGGTGGCCATACAGGAGCAGGATAAAGCAGCCAAAATATTGGCCTTGAGCATGTGATGTCCCCACTGCAGGTGGTTCAGAAGGGGTTTACTCTGGTCCCATAGGAAACAGAACTGCATTTTTGGGTTGATTTAATCCAAAAGAAATCTCTGATTTTAGGCACAGTTGGATCTGGAGGGGAAAATGTTGAAGGCTCAAAACAGGTTGGAAATCCTAATCCCAAAAGATGTGCTTCCTTCTGTGACAGCTAAGAAATAACCCAAACTTTGCATGCTTAAAAATGCAAGATAATAAAGATGTTTTTTTTTTTTTTTTTCCTCACTGTCATGAACAGGTGAAACTTGCTCTGACAAGAAGGGGGTTGTGGCACCTTTGCCTTCTGAGATTTCATTAATTGGGCAAAGAACCCAAAAGCAGTTAAAGATGCCCCAGATGCCACCTCTGGTGTGGTGCCTTCTGCCTTCCTTCAAAATCCTTGAGCTCATGCTCCTCCTTCTTGACATAAGGCCAACAAAAGAGGACCCAGGGCTAAAAAACTTCTCAGGACATGGCACACAGAAATCCACCTTTCTTTCCTGGTGTGGGGAGGCTGAAAGCCACCCAGCCCATCCTCCAGCCTGGCCTGGCCTGGGGCAAAACCAGAGCCTCACCCTGCCACCCCACAGGGCTCCTGGGGTGGTACTGGGCGAGGAGATGTCAGCCAGGATGGAAAACTTGAGGGGATGGAGAGCTGACCATGCTTGTTGAGGCTGCTGAGTCCCCACCCCTTTCACAAATGGTCACCTTATCACTGTTTGTCCAGGAACAGGGGACAGAGGACAGGGAGGAGCAGCATCAGCTCCACTCTGGGTCACCACACCAGAGGCTGCTCAGAGCCTGTGTGTAGGATGGGTGGGATTCTTGTCCCAGCTGCTTCTCCTGGGATGTCATTCCAGACCCTCTGTAGGAGCCATCTCTGAATGCCCAAGTGGCATTTCCCAGGCTCACATGGGTCTTACAGCACTGGAGTGTCCCTGCTGCCTCCCTGAAGGGTATTTTTGGACTGACTTGTTGATCCAACCCATGGATTTCAGGGTGAGGTGACATCTCAGGGTAACCCATGCAGCAGTGTCCATCCCTGGCCATTTTACAACACTTAATTCAGCAGGTGATGAATTCCAGGGGATGTTACAGAGCAGGAGCCTAATTTTGGTGAACTAAATTGTCCTCAGGAGGTGCCACTGCGTCTTCTCTCACCTCAGAGGGCCTGCAGAGCCTCTCTGGTTAATTCACCTGGCTAAACAACTGCTTAGGTCAAGAGCCTGAAAATCTTCCTCAACCTCGTGTCTGAAGGCAGAAACATCCCTCTCTGCAGGCCAGAGACTAAAACTGGCAGCAAGACAAGAGGGACACCACTTCAGGACCTGCCCTGGGTTAGTAGTTTGACTCCATAATCCTAGAGATCCTCTCCAATATTAATGATTCCATGATTCCAGAATTCTGGGGTGGTTGGTGTTGCCATGGAGGCGCCAAGTTCCAGCTCAGGATATTCTATGATTCTGTGATTCTGTGAAGTTGGGGTGAGTCCTCCCTGCTGCAAGCAGCAGCAGAGACGTTTCCCTGTGGTGTTTTGTGTCACCAGAGCAGGTCTGATGGGCTCTGTGCTGTTCAGAGCAGAGAGGATCCCATCCCAGGTGTGTCCAGCTGCAGAGGAGCCAGGGGAGCTGCAGAACCACCGGGGTGTGAGTGCAAGCAGCCCCTGAAATGTGAAAGAGTGAAGAGCAAGAAAAACCTCTGATAGTTTTTTCAGTGACAATATTCGGGGCTTTTGAAGCATTTTAGGGTGGTTAGATGCTTGGCTCCCACTGGAAAATGACATCTTCTTGTGCAGGTACCAAAATAAATTCCGTAAGAATTCAGGAAAACTCTGTAAGGGGATGGTATCTTAACTGGAATAACAACCCCTATCTCTGGTTGCTCTGAAGAGACTCCTGGGACCCTGATTTTAGACAAAGCAGAGCCATGCTCTCCTCCTCCCCCTCCCCTGAGCTGCGAAGGGTTAAAGGGTGGGGGAGCCGTTTGATTAATAGATGTCGTGTGAACGAGCACATTTGCCTGTGACTGCATTCCTGGGGCTTTCGGCGGCGCGATAAGCTGCGACCAAAGTCCTCGGGCTCTGGGCAAGGAGAGCAAACAGGGCCCCAGTGGAGCAGTTATTAATCCCAGCCTTGCATCTCCCAGGGCTGTCTCTCAGCAACGGGGCTCCCGGGAAGCCTTTCACACACCAATCGATAGAACTCACCTCTCCCCTTGCCCTTTCCATCCTCACCACCCCTCCTTTTGCCCTCTCCATCCTCACCACCCTTCCTTTTGTGCTTTCCATCCTCATCCCCCCTCCTTTTGCCCCTTCCATCCTCATCCCCCCTCC
>VXBR01008498.1:143920-157554 GCA_013400215.1 Cisticola juncidis
TTTTTTTTTTTTTTTTTTTTCTTTTTGAACCCATATTTCACTCCCAGCTGCTTCCTTATCAATGTTCAGTTTTGTCACTGGGCAGGAGTTACAGGACAGACTGTCAACAAATAAGTTGCTCGAAAAATACTTTTCCTGAGCTCTGCCTGCCATTCTGGGCAGGAATCTCTCTTGGGGAGAGCCACCAGCAGCTAGAAAGTGTCTAAAACCCCCAATTAGACCACAGGCTGCAAGGTGTGAGCATCAAGAGGGCAACTTCAGCCAGTTTTGAGGAAATTTTCAGTAGTGCAGGAATAAAAAGTGAACAGGACTGAAGGACATTGTGACAGGTAGGGGACCTTGAAAAACTCAGGCAGTCCAAACACTGGATCAAAGCTTTCCTCCTTGTGCAGCCTGTTCTTGTAAACCACTGGTGATGGAGACACAGTTCTTCCTCTCTCCTCTCTCCCTAGACAGGGAAATGAGGGACATATCACATTTACCCCTTGCCTTATTTAGAACTGAGCACTCCATGTCCTTCAGCTGCTCCTCACTGTCTGTGTTTTTCGCTTTTCTCCTCATCCTTGTTGCTGTTTCCTGCATTTCTCCCACAACTCCATGTGGTGCCCTGTGCTGAATCTCCTCCATCCCAGGTTTTGGGACAGTTTATGCCTCTCAGAGTGGAATAAAAGCCCTTTGCTCCAGCTGATGGATGCTCAGCCTCTGTCTGCAATCCAGATCCTCTTCTGCTCCTGCTCTGCTGCCCCGTGGTTGGTCACCATCCATCCCATCCTATTGCATGCAGGATCTCTTTCCTAAATCCACCTTTCCCCCACAACATTTTTGTTCATGGAGGTTCCCCTGTACTCTTACAAACATTCTGCTCCCAGGGATTTTTACACCAATATGGGAGCACTGTGCTCTCCTCTTGCCAGGTTTCCCACACTCCCACAGAACTGGTGGTGATCCAAACCCTTTGGAGGTCAGGACAGCCCCATCCCTATGAAGTGGAGGCTCCCAGCCCTCTGGGGCATCAAGGATTTCGTGCCCTGTGTACACAGCTCTCAGCAGGGAGGGGCTGCAGCCTCCTGCATAGAGAGAGGCCCTAATAACTTTCATTGCATGACAGGAGAGGGGAAAAAACCCTTTCCATTCATTCTGAGCAGGTTTTCCAGCCCCTCCCATCTTGACCCTGATTGCTTATCAGCTGGGATATGTTTATCCTAAATCTTTCTTTTCTCCTTCTCCTGTCTCCCCCTCCACCTCTCCCTTTCCTGCTTTTTCTCCCACTGTTTCTCTCTCCCAGCTGCCCACATGCACACCCCCTTCCCAAGGCCGGGGCTGAGCTTGCAGAGGAGTGAATCTCAGACTAAACTTTAATTTGCACGCTGCCTCTCTCAAGGGCACCCGACGTTTTCTCGGCTGCTGCTCTCTGCAGGGCTGGAAGGTTCTGGTTTGTGCCACTGTCTATTGAGACAGCACCAGGGTAATTACAGAGTGTTCCCTCCCTTTGGAATTCAGGAGAGACCAGCTCCTTTTATAGCCTGGCCAGAACCCCTCTGAGGGGCTGCTCTTGAGCCTCTTTTATACCCTCTGTCCCTGGGATTGGTGTGAAAGTGCTGCAGCGTTGACCTCAAGCCCTGCAGGTCCTTTAAGTGGTTCCTAGAAAACCCTCCTGGCTCTTTGCCCACGGGGTACAGTCACAGCTCTGCCCTGGGAGGGCTGTGCTGCTGCTGGCCTGTGTCTCTGCAAAGTCCCTGCTGCTGCTGCAGACACTATTCAGAGACCAGGTCCTTAAAAAATTCACATTATGGCTTAGAGACGTGGTTTAGTGCTGGGCTTGGCAGTGCTGGGTTCATGACTGGACTCCATCTTAGAGGGCTTTTCCAACCTGAATGGTTCTGTGATTCTCTACAGTGTGAATTGTGCATGTCTCCTGTTTCCAGGAGCTCTATTCCTCCCACTTCCTAGAGAATCCAGGAGCCCCTTCCTCAGCAGAGGTTTTGCCCATACCAGGGCAGGTGTTGGGATGCAGATCAGGAGCCACCCTCCCTGCAGTGATCTCCTGCCACAGCAGGAGTGCAAGGGGTGGGGTGAGAAGAGAAATCTGCACTTTTGGTGTCTGGGAGGGGCTTGTGCTGTGGAAAATCCGGGCCTTTTTGGTATCCTGGTAGTGGACAGCAATGTCTGGTCAGAAGTATTAAATAGGGAGAAGGAGAACATCACTTCATGCTGCTTTCCCAGCCTTTTGAAGCCAACTTTCAGCCTAAATCACATGGAAATGTCAAAGCACAAAGGAGCATCATCTTCTCTCTGTGGACCTGTGATTTCCTTTCTGTTTCTGTCTCTGGGAGCCCATCCTCTGGTTGTCCCCACACATCCCAGCTGAGTGCTGTTTCTCCACATTCCCAAATGTTGGACAATAAAGTCAAATGAATGCAACTCCTTCCCAACAGATATTTCACAAGGGGGATTGGCCTTTCTCTAAAGTCCTTCCTCCCTTCTGTAAGGACACAGCGTTTCTGTGAAGTCATCCTGGAGTGTTTCTCTTAGATTGCAAAAGCAGGATGTTGCAAAATCCCTGAAGACTCTGGAAGACTGAATGGAAATTAAAGAGTCTTGTTCTCCTCAATTGCTTGGATATTTTGGCTTCCCTCATCCCCAGGTCCATGAACTGGGGACAGAGTGTCTTAGGGTTGTCCAGAGTGTGTGTGAGTGGGACAGATTTAGTTTTCCGCTGGGTAGAGTGTTGGTTTGGGAAATGAGGTGGGATTTAAACTCTCCTCCTTGAATGTCTCATCCTGCTTCTCCCCAGCTGTAAGGCAGAGGCAGTGCAAGAGAGGGATGAAGAGAGCTCCCTGTTATCACGAATAACAAGTGGGTTTCTAATCTTGGGGATGAGATGATCTTTTCTGTCACAGGACACAGCTCCACTAACAAATAAAACAGTGCCAAAGGCAGACACTGGAACTTGATTGTCTCTGTCACTGACATGGTTCTTGGCACAGTTCTGGCCCCAGCCAGCCACTGCCACTCTAAATCTGCACAGGGCAGAGCACAGGGATGCTGCTTCACCCAGACAAAGCCCTGGTGGGACATCCAGTCCTTTGGGGTGCCCTGTGTGAACCCCCTGTGGGTGCAAGCAGCATGTGGCCAAGCACAGCTGAGCCTGCTGATGCATCACTCCTCTTGTGCTGCTTCTTAGACCCTTTGCATAAACATTTGCAAGTGGCCAGAGTTGGGAAAGAGCCCACGAGCAGATAGGGCTCTGCTCTGACTCCGTGCGGCTGCTCAGATCTTTCTGCCCTGCTTTTCATGCAGATGAGCTTAGACCATGGCAGAGGTCAAACCAGCACGGGATGTCTTTGAAAAGCCCAGAGCTGAACCAGATAGCTCTTCTCAAAAGCCTTCTTTGCCAATTGCTTTTTCCATTCCTGCCACACTCAGGTCATGCCAGAATTTCTGCTTGCAGCTCGTGGAAAGTGCAGCAGTTGCATGGCAAAAATAAATGCAAGGAATAAAGAACTACAGAAGTAAAGGGCAGATTGCACAGGGCAGTTCTTGCTTATCTCGCACTGGGGCTTGCAAGGTTGCAGAGATCCTCAGGCTGGGCTTGGTTGGGGAGGAGATGTCCATTAACTCCATCTCCTTGATTTTCCATGTGAAGCTTTCCCCCCAGTTTGCCACTCCAGTCCCCCCAGCTCTGCCCCTGCCCCCCGTCCCATTAGGACCCAGAGGGCTGTCGGAAGCATAATGGAAGAGAGAGCTTTCATCCATCACAGACCTTGAAGAGTTCAGCGAGGCAGAGCCATCACAGAGGAGAAACATTCCTCCGCGAATCCCCTCTTGTCTCTCGGGTGGGAAGGGGGAGGAGGAGGGAGAGATAAGGCCAAACTAATTTGTCTTTTTTAATTGGCTCAGAATACTTGAACGAAAGCTGGTTTGTTATCCTTGGCTTTGCTCTGGCAGGCGTCCAGGATGTAGGGCAGGGCTGGAGGCTTCTGAAGAGTTAACCTCTTCTAAATATCCTATTAGGATCCTCTCCATTTAATGTAAGGACGATGTAAGCAGAGTCAGAGTGGGAGGGCCTCCTTGGCCTCCTTTTTTCCCTTTTTCTGGTGGAAACTCAGCTTTGGAAGGGACGCTGGGACACACAGAACAGCAAAGGCCTGAGGGTGAGAGTCTGCTGGTCAAATTTTGCTGCATGCACTGTAAACATCCAAAGCTGAGCTAATCACCCCGAGCTCACTTGGTAGACAGTGAAGAGAGACACATTTTCTGAGGGATAATTGAGTCAGACTAAGGCAGGATCTGAAAGAGGTCAAGTGATTCAGGCCTGGAGTGAATGGAAAGGGAGAATAGAATGGTTTGGGTTGGAATGGTAGAATCACAGAATGGGTTGGGATGGAAGGGACCTTAAAAACCACCTAGTTCCAACTCCAAGGCGTTTTTTCTCAGGATGTTTACATTTATCTGGTGTCACAACAGATCTGTTGGGAGGCTTGTGCAGGTCTTGGAGAGCAGCTGGAGGATGAGGAGTTGATGTCAATGGGTGGCATCAGATTTATCAATCTGATAAAGTCACTGTGGATGACTCAGCTCCCACTGTCAAGCCTTAGCTGATGGTGTATTGTACACAGAGTTGTGAAGAATCAAGGAGTCACAGAATGACCTGGGTTGGAAGGGACCTTTAAAATCATCCATTCTGATTCCCCTGCCATAAATAGGGATACCTTCCACTAGGTTAAGGAGTGGCACCAAAGTCAGTCCTGAGGTCAGATTGACTGGCCATCCATGATTTCTGTTGAGTGACCTGTTTGTTGTAAAAGAGAGATCACTGAATCCCTTAAAACAAACTCAAAGGCATATTTACAAGATTGTTTAGGCATGAACTGCACCTTCATCAGTCTTTGTGGTCATGATGTCTGACAGACAAAGTGGTAAAACGTCCTTCCCTGAAGGGTCCCCACTGTACCTTTCATGAAGATGGATGATGTGGGCCAGGCTGGTTGGTCCAGGGGGCTTGGAGAAACCTGGGATAATGGAAGGTGTTCCTGCCCATGGCAGGGGGCTGGGGCAAGATGAGCTTTAAAGTCCCTTCCAACCCAAACCACTCCAGGATTTTATGTGTATGGAGTTCAGGACAATGCTGGTGAACCTTAGAAAAATCCTGGACTTTTCCAGGGCTCCTCACACACCCGGCCAAGAGGCATTCCTTGGAAAACCAGTGATGCTGCACACTTTGGCTTCCTCCCGTGCTCAGAGGGGTGGATCCCTTTTTTTGCAGATGGTTGCAGTCCCAGGTCAGGGCCTGTGCCCTCCACATGTCTGGGAGCATCAGATTTGCTTTGGTCTCTGACAGCATTACTGCAAAGTAATTTCTCTCTTTGGGCCATGGGACTTCAGCAGGGGAAGAGGCGAGAGGCAGGGCCAGCAGCTCTGACAGGCAGTTTGCAAGGTCCAAGGGTTAATTCTGTGCTCTGTTATAAATTTCCCTTTGTAGAGCTGCCAGGTCTAATTGATTTAGGAGCCAAATTCCCATTTCTCAAAGAAGACCTATCTGGACTTGTAAAAAGTGGAGCTTGCTTTCAACCCCAAAGCAGGAGAGTTAATGTGCACTCTACATATTCTGCCATCTTAAATCATGTTAATTAACAATGTCATTTAATTCATAGAAATGCCTGATTCTTTTCTTTTTCAGAACTACATATTGCCATCAAAACCCACAAGTAGGCAGTTTAGTTGCATTCCTCAGCCTCATGGAAAGGAAATCTACCTTGTAGGGGAGCTGTTTGTTTAAATAAAAGCCTACAAAGTGAGAAAGAGTAAAAGTCCTGGAGAAATATAGCCAAGACTGGAATGGTACAGCCAGGACTGTGTTTGCCAGGGCTGGAAATCCCTGTTCTATTTTCCATTGATGGAATCTCCTGGAGCTCACCCCATGTGACCCAAGCAATGCCATCACAAACCAGTCCCAGCCCCTGGGTTTTGCTTTTCCCTGAGGTTTTAATCAGCTCCTTTGGCAGATCAGGCACAGAGGGGTGGCTCTGCAGCCAAACACTTCTCTGGGTGCCCTCAGAAATGAGTCTTGTTCCAAAAGTCCCAAAATTCCCGGGACGAGTCCCATCCCATGGCAGCTGCCACAGCCCCAGCCAAGGATTGAAGAACCCCAGGGTGGAAGGGGCTCCTTGAGGGGATCTCCCCCCTCCTCCTGCCCAGGACACTCAGTGCCTCCCTGCTTACCCTTGCCAGGGCTGCTCTGAACAATGCTGAGCTTCCCAGGCAGTTTCTCCTTCCCACACTTCCCTGTCCTTGCCATTAAAAGTCCCTTCCCTCCCTTCTTCTACCTCTCATGAAGGAATGCCACTCCTCAAGTGTCTCTGCAGACTAACCAATTTCACTGCTCCTTCCTTAATCTGACTTTGCTGCTCCTTTAGTCATTGTCTTGGCATTTTTTTGGGCTGTCCCCAGTCTGACCCCTCTTTCCCTGGAAGTCTGGAGGGGGGCCCAGAGCTCCAGCTGAGACCTTCCCAGCTCCAAGGAGATAACTCCAGAGCAAACTTCAAAGATAATGCTGTAACTCCACGGAGCTTCCCAATGGCTCAGACACTTCCCAGCTTCCCAGAGGCTGTGAAGAGGAGTTCCCATCATGAAAGGAGACTGAGGAAGGCAGATCTGAGACAGCCACATTTTGGTGTCCACATCCACCTTCTCCCAAGTGAGGAGTGAGGAGCTGTGGTGCCTCCATCAATATCAGGGTGGGATTTGGTTGCCACAGGAATGTCCAAGGTCATTTTAGTCTGAGATCCTGCTGCCATTTGGCCTTTTGTTGACATCTCAGGTGCATTCAGACCTTCTCAGTGCCTCTGTTTGGCCAGCTGAGTCTTTTTTATGGGTATAAAGGGAATATAAAGGGAATTTAGACATCCAGATCACTCAAAGACACTGACCTGGGGAAATTTATTAGTCTTAATCCACAACTGAGTCCTGACTTGGCATGTGGAGTCTCACAGCCTCCTTTGGTGTTTCACATCTCCCTTCTCCATCCATCCATCACTTTTCCCTGTGTAAAGGCTCCCCTTTCCCTGCTGGGTGCAGGCATGGCAGGACCCCTTCCCTCTCCATCCCTGAGTATCCCCTGGGAGCAGAGCACTGGAACACCTGAGCAGGACCCCAGCACTTGGGATCTGAGCCTTGCACAGAGGAAAGGGATGGTAAAACACCTCCCCTCCACTCCCCTCTCACCGTGGAGCTTTGCCTGGAGAGGAGGTGTCTCCTCCTGCCCGGGGATGTGCTGGAGGCTGAGCAGAGCCCATTCCTTCATGGAAACCCCCCTTCCCTCTTCCAAGGCTCTCAGAGCTGGGCACCCCCAGGCTGGGAAGGCTCTGACAGTAACCATGCCATGGGGGCTGTCAGTCAGAGCAGCGTTGGGCAGTGTCAGCCACAGTTCGCTGTAATCTCCCGGCGGGAGTGCGGTGCCAGAAGTGACAGCTACCTTTATCCACATCCCAGGGATATAAACAATATCCTGGAATAATGACAGGGGCAGCATAAGCATCAATATCCTTCAGCTGCTTCTCCCCCCTCTCTCTCTCCAACCCAGAGTAGGTTCCTGAAAAGCCTCGTTTCCTAATACCTGGGGTTTCTTTGCTTATTAGCCTTATCTGCTGGAGCAAAGTACCTCGGTGAAAGACATTTTTGGGTGACTTTTTTTTCGGAATGTTTTTGTAATCCTTGCATTTATAGGCAAAGACAAGGAGATCAAAGCTGCCCAGGGTTTATAAAGCATGTCAGGCTGAAAGTTTGACATCAATTAGAGTGATATACACGTTGTCCAGATTTATGAGAAAACACTGATTCGGCCCCATCCCCTGCCCCCAAATCAGTGAGACTCTTTGCAGTGACTTGCATCTCTTTTCAAGGCCTGCTGATGAGTGAGCAGGGATCTGTGACCCAGTGCCCAGTGGTTCTTCCCAGCTGGAATCCTGCATGCACTGTGTTGGCCAGACTCAGCTGCTTCCATTCACTCTGTTCATGGCCCTGCAGTGGAAGTAGTCAGAAATTATTCACTTGAAATGTTTTAGGAAGGGAAAAGGGGGATACAGGAGAGAATTTAGTATATATAATACTAAATACTGGCAATATTGAAAATTTAGTTTTCTTCTCAATGCTTTTCTGCTTAATTTTTTTTTTTTTTTTGGTGTGTCCTATGCTTTCTTTTGCAGTAGAAATGACTGTCACCAGAAGGAATGGCTGAAAAATGTAAATCCTTCATGGTTTGGTTGCAAATGGACGCATTCCCTCAAGAAAGGCAACTGAAGGATTTCCTAATGAGAGAAATTTGGTTCTCCATCCCTTCCATGTCCCAGTGTGGACTCCCTCTCTGTGACAGCAGGGAAGGTGCAGGGGAGCCTCATGGTTGAGCTGTTCAGGAGATGAGATTTCAGTCCACAGCCCCTCTTGGGCTCAGGAAAATGAAACTGAAATCATCTGGTTCCCAAAAAGGAACCATGACCTTCCCTGCAGCCCTCCTGCTGAAGGTGGCTGAGTCTGTAACAAAAAATAAGTGACCTGTAGAGCGTGAAGGTAACGGAGGGGAGGGAAGGCTCTGCCTTTCATCTTCAGGCTGCTCCCCTGCACAGGTGGCTGTGCTGTCTCTGCTTTTGCCTTGATGCAGACACGGTGGGGATGGAGCTGGAGTCTGATTTATGGACACAAACTCCCTCTCTTGTGATCTTCTGGGGTTTGCACAAAGGACCATGGAACAGTTTGGGTTGGAAGGAACATTTAATGGTCAGCTAGTCCACCCTCCCTGCAGTAAACAGGGACACCTTCCACTGTCCCAGGTTGATCCAAGCCCCATCCAGCCCACCTTGGACACTGCCAGGGATCCAGGGGTAGCCACAGCTTCTCTGGCCAACCTGTGCCAGGGCCTTACTACCCTCACTATAAAAAATTCTTCCTTATATCTAGTCAAAATATATCCTCTTTTTGTTTAAAATCATCACTCCTTGTCACAGCAGGCCCCACTAAAACTTTGTCACCACTTGTGCCAGGTGATTGTGATTAGTAAACCCTAACAGGCAGGAACATCTTGAAAAAATATTTTTGGTGCTCATCTGTGAGTTTTCCATCTCCCCTGCCTTTGGTAACTTGGTCCACGGAGAAGATCTGAAATGCCAGGAGAAAGCCAGCTTCCCTCAAGCTGGAAGAAGTCCCTAGATATGGATTTGGAAGCAATGGAGCTGTGTGTGTATCTGTTGTGCAGATTTCATTTACCTCTGGTGTCTGGGCAGGCAGCAGATCCCACAGGATCATTTACCTCTGTATGGCTGGACTAAATATGAAAGCAATCCTGAATATTTGGGAGCCTAAAAAAGAGTTCTGGATCTAAAAATGGCCAAAGCAAAGGCAGGGTGGGGGATCAAGATAATAAATTCAAACTGGAGAGTTTATCCCTAAATTAGACCTCGCTTCCATCTCATTTCCCCTGCTGCCTTCCAGATATCCTCCCAGTGTTTCCTGGCAGTCCCTCTGCATTTTTAACATCCAAATTTTCCTTGTTTGCCCCAGCGTTCACTGCTCTTCCTGTGTCTTGTGACCGAGGGTTGATTGCAGTGGACGTTGTTCCTCCAGAGCAAACCAGGAGCTGATTGTCCCTTTAAACCTCCTGGAACACAGAAATTCACCCAAAGCACCTGTGGCAACTGGAAATGGAGTTTGCTGGGTGGAAAGAATAGGAGGTGAAGATTTCAGCGGGGATTTTTGCCCCTGTGTCTGTCACAAGTTGTTCTCTGCCACAACCGTGTCATGAGCACAGAAACTGCACCAGGATTTTCCATTTCCTCCAAGTGAAACCAAATCCTGCAAGGATCCTCTCAAATCTCAAGGCTCCTACACATCTCAACACCTCCTCCAGATCAGACTCCAGGCAAAGGATAAGATTTAACAGCTCATTGCTTTTGCATAGAAAATATCTCAGCAGAGATGTTTTTCAGCTCCTTTTTGCTCACAGTGGCTGTCGAGGGTGTCCTGTGTTGGTCAGTGGAGGTGTCACCCGGACCCTCAGCAGACCCTACAAGGATTCAGCTCGTGTTAAACCAGACTCCTCCACCCAGCTGAATTGCTCTCTGAGCTCCACTGGCTGTGGAGTCTGGGGACTACGATAAATTCAGATGCCTAAAAACGTTTTTGATCATTTCTTGGGATCCTTTGGCTCTGGTACTGAGTGGTGCCATTCATTTGGGAAGAGATGTGCAGTGAAATTTGTGCTGTCCAACAAATCCCATCCATGTGACCCAGCCTGTCTTCTGATCATCCTTTGGAGGAGCACTCTGAAAATTCCTGTAGATCCATGAACTGGCAGGGCAGATTTTGTGTCTCAGCAGCAAAGGACGCTTGAAAATGGAGCAGAATCACCATTTATGGACCAAAGAATTGATATGGGGGTGCCCAGTACAGCTATTGTTGGCTGAAATAAGTGAGGAATCCCTATGGGACCACATTTAATGTTTTTTGCTACTCTCTGGGGCTATTTAGGGACTCAGGGTGTGCAGGTTTTCTTGAAAGACACCCAGTAGTTTCTGGAGATCCCAATGGCCTGGCATTTCCCTTGGGATTTTCCAGTGAGAGCCAATGTTGTATCAGTGAACTGATCTGAGTGATCCAATTCACCAGGGAAAGAAATACGAGTTACAACTCCTCCTGAAGAGATGTTCAAAGGTTTTTTTTTTGTTGAGGTTCAGCCACATCTTTTATTTCTTATTCTGGGCCAAACCTGAAATGGCCTTGAGTGCCTGCTCTGCTCATTTTCCTCAGATTTTCAGAGAGTTTCAGCTTCTCCAAGCTGTGCTGCTCAGTCCATGCCACTTCCTCCTTATTTACAAAGCCATAAAGAGCAAGTTCAGTCTGGGAAAGGCACTAGAAAATGGGACTCCTCTTCCAAGGAGTTGCTTGTGGAAAAAGTGCCAACCAGAGAGAGAAAAGCTCTGGTGTTCCCTGTTGTCTACGTGGCAGTGGGATACAAAGAGAGGGGTTTAGCTGTCCTGGTTGCAATGATTCCTCCTATGATTGCAGTGGGAAAGAAATGGGAAGCCATGAAAATAGTTAGAAAAAAGGCTGAGATAATTGGCATTGTTCAGCCATTTTGAAACTCAGGGCAAAATGCATCAAAATTTTCTCTGGTTTTGTTTTGTGTTTTTTTAGGGTTTGTTTGTTTGGTTGGTTGGTTTGTTTTGTTGTTTGTTTTGAATTTTTTTTTCTGAAGTTGCTAAATTTGGCCTGAACTTACAAAGAGACTTGATCTGCCAAAACCTGCATTTTTGAGTGAATTAATGATGGCCATGAAAAATTTCAGCCAGCTGAGACAAAACCCAGAGCTGTCTTGAAGAGATAAAGTTAAAATGGTGCAAAAGTCTTTTCAGACAAGCCTTTATGGTTAGCTCCTTAAAGGAATGCATGTACCTAACTCCCTCTCAAATGATGGAGAGTCACTACTTAATTCTTGGATGACTTTGGCTCTTCATGCTTAGATGGTGATGCCTGTTCTTGACAGCAGAAGGGACTGAACCAACAACCACTGAAAGCAAAAAGCAGAGTTCACACTCATTCCATTCACCCCAACCAAGGATTTGCACACATTTCCCTGCAGGACTTTGAGGCCAACATTTGGTGGCACAGGGTTGTATCTGACCCTTCTTCTTCTGAGCAAATTCCTGCCCTTGGCATGTTTCAAGCTCAGTTTGCTTCAGCTTTAGCAGTAAACTGCAGATTCTGTTGAAAAATGCCAGTGACTGCCTCTACTCTTTGGCCTTGTTTCGTTTTCAAATCAAAGAACAGCCTCAGCATCCTCCCTCATCCTCCCTTTTATTTCCCTCTTGGCAAAAAAATAAAGGCTTGTATTTTTCCTAAGATGCTGGTATCTCTGCCCAGAACATGCCATAACATTATTTTAAGCTCTGTTTTCTCTTCCTTGTTTTTCTATATGGAAGAACCTTGGAAGCCTCTCTTTTTTTTTCTTCATCTGCACCCACATCTGCTTTGCCCTTCCCTTCCTCACTGCTCCTGATAAAACACCTTGGTCTGATTCCAGCAAAATGCCAAATGTACTGTGCAGGGAGCTGGGCAGAAATACCTCTGCTGATTAAATCACACTTTTTAAATAGCCTGAGCTGTTCATGTCAGCCCTGGTGCCAAACAATTTCTTGCCTACTCAAATCTCCTCAGCAGCAGCAGATCAGTGGCAGCCAACCTCTCTTGCTCTTGGCTTGTGCCAAGAAAAGGCAGCTAAAAACCAGACAGATATGGAGATGTCTCCTGAAACAACGGGAGGAGGTGAAGGAGCAGGAACAAAATTTCTGGGCAGACTGGACTTTGTGTTTCACCCAAATTCTGTTGTTTTCTTGCTGAGTGTTGTGTGAAGGACCTCAGAGGGCAGACTGTTAGTTGTGGTGTGTTTGTAGGTGGGTTTAGACCTTTCTCTGCTGGATGCACAGGGCAAGGAAGGGTTTTGGGAGGCTCAGATTTGTCTTGGTGGCCACCAAGGTCTTGCCACATAAAAATATATGTGTGTAAAGAATACAGAGAATATGTAAAAGAAAGAAAAGGTAAAAACCAAAATGGCATCCCTTTATCTTTGAGATTTTGGGGCACTTCCTGGTGCCAAGTTTCCTTTTCAGGGACATGCTGCTCATGGATGGCTGAGCTTCCAGTATCTCCAGTGCTCCTGTTCAGGTAGGGAGGAGGGAGGAACTGATTCCATCTTGCTGGGCACTCTGAACCTTGTAGATGTTGCACCTCAGAGAAAAGGCTAAAGGAGGAAAGGCACGAGGAGGAAACCTGACCTCCCCTGGGCTGGCCATGCTCCATGGATGACCATGGAAGGAAAAACCTTCTCTGACTAAGAACAGATTTCTCTCTAAGATGGAAAAGACATTTTTCCACTCTGTCCATACTGGTGGGCTACCAGGACAGCAACAAAGGCTGAAACACTGTCCCTGTGCATGGTGGGTGCAGGTTCCAGTGCAGTTCTGCATCTCAGCTCCAGGCATTCCAGGGCTTTGATATTTCCTTGTCCTCATTTGGGTCCCAGCCATTAGCACTAGCAAGGGATTGGGCCTGTGGACCAGGGAAAATCCTGGTTCCATGGAGTCACAGTCATAGTGGATTTATAATCCATGTGAAAATAGAAAATAGGAAGAAAACCCACTTTAACAAGATTTTAAATAACACACCAGGGCTTCATCAGGGGCGACCCTATGTGTAAGGGGAGAGGGAGAATGGGATCCAAAAAATAACCCACGGGGACTCCTCAGCTTGCAGCTGGGGGTATCTGACCACTTTCTGTGGAAGCATCACCCCGGAGCCACCGCCCCGGGGAGGGGACCCTGCACAGGAGCATCCCGCACCCCAACCCCGTTACTCCAGCTCTCCTGCCACCCACAGTCTCTCCTGGCCTGTCCTTCCCGTTCCCAGGCAGGGATCAAGGTCTTGGTGGCAGAGGCCCTGACGCAGGCGGCTCCCCCGTGACGCTCCCGCTGCGGGGACAGAACATTCCGGAGCGGTGGCCGCACACGGACGCGCAGGGACGGTCACCTTGAGCGGCTCCGCAGGGATACAGAGGGATGTTTTGCCGTCCTGCTCCAGCCAGGAGGAGG
>VXBR01008498.1:166201-273406 GCA_013400215.1 Cisticola juncidis
CAGTCCCGCGGCGATGTCCCCCGAAGCTGGCGGGGCCGGGGCTCACTGCTCCGGCTCGGGCTCGTACTGCTGCTCCGTGGAGGTGTAGAAATCCTCGAGCACCGACTGCAGGTACTCGAAGGTGGGGCGCTCCTCGGGGTTGCTGCGCCAGCACTTGAGGATGATGCTGTAGAGCTCGCCGGGACACGACTCCGGGCAGGGCATGCGGTAGCCCCGCTCCAGGTTGCGAATCACCTCGGGGTTGGTCATCCCTGGAGGGGAACAAAGCCCGGCACGGGTTATTCGATACCCAGAGGGGCTCGCAGCAGCTCCCGGGCAGGGCTGGAGGGGCCGCGGTGGTTCCCGGATCTGGGAATCGTCCCTTCCTCAGGGTTGTGCTTCCCCTCCATCCCTCTGTCCTCTCCCCGATTCGCCTCTCTAAGCTCGGCTTTGGACAGATGTAACTGAGGGAAGGAAAGCCAACGGGAAGGATCTCTTGTGACAAGAGGGACATTGAGGGGCTCGAGCGTGTCCAGGGAAGGGAACAGAGCTGGGGAAAGGGCTGGAGCACCAGGAGAGGCTGAGGGAGCTGGGAAAGGGGCTCAGCCTGGAGAAAAGGGGGCTCAGGGGAACCTTCTGGCTCTGCACAACTCCTGACAGGAGGGGACAGCCAGGGAGGGTCAGGCTCTGCTTCCAGATAACAAGAGGAAATGGCCTCAGGTTGTACCAAGGGACATTTTGATCAGATATTAAAAACAATTTCTTCATGGAAAAGGCTGTCCAGCCCTGGCACAGCTGCCCAGAGCAGTGGTGGAGTCCCCATTCCTGGAGAGGTTTACCAGACATGTAGATGAGGCACTTGGGGACATGGATCAGTGGTGGCCTTGGCAGTGCTGGGTTAATTAAATAGTTTAAAGGCCTTTTGCAACTTGAACAATTCTGAGATTCCAAGAGACAGCTCTGTGTGTCTGTGTGTGTCTGTGTGTGTCTGGGCACATTTCAGTGAGTGCCTCCAAGCCTGGAGCAGCACTGGATCCTTGGAAGTGCCTGGACACTCATCCTGTATTCCCAGCAAAAGTGTTTGGATATACATCCTGTATACCCTGTACCTGGATAAGGGATTCTGTACCTGGATATGGAATCCTGTGCGCAGATAAGGAAACCTGTACCCAGATAAGGAATTCTGTACCTGGATAAGGAATCCTGTACCTGGATATGGAATCCTGTGCGCAGATAAGGAAACCTGTACCCAGATAAGGAATTCTGTACCTGGATAAGGAATCCTGTACCTGGATATGGAATCCTGTGCGCAGATAAGGAAACCTGTACCCAGATAAGGAATTCTGTACCTGGATAAGGGATCCTATACCGCAATAAGGGATCCTGTGGCTGGTTAAGGAATCCTGTACCTGGATAAGGAATTCTGTACCTGGGTAAGGAATCCTGTACCTGGATAAGGAATCCTGTACCCCAATAAGAGATTCTGTGCCTGGATAAGGAATCCTCTACCTGGATAAGAAATTCTGTACCTGGGTAAGGGATCCTGTACCTCAATAAGGGATTCTGTACTTGGATAAGGAATCATGTACCTGGATAATGAATCTTGTACCTGGATAAGGAATCCTGTACCTAGGTAAGGGATCCTGTGCCCAGATAAGGAATCCTGTACCTGGATAAGGAATTAGGTACCCAGATAAAGAATCCTGTACCTGGATAATGAATTCTGTACCTGGGTAAGGGATCCTGTGCCCAGATAAGGAATCCTGTACCTGGATAATGAATTCTGCACCTATGTAAGGGATTCTGTACCTGGATAAGGAATCCTGTACCCAGATAAGGAATCCTGTAGCTGGATAAAAAATGCTGTACCTGGATAAGGGATCCTGCCGTAGGTGATGATCTCTGTCAGGAGGATCCCAAAAGACCACACGTCAGATTTGATGGTGAAAACCCCATAGTTAATGGCCTCTGGAGCTGTCCATTTGATGGGAAATTTGGCACCTGTCCCAAAGGAAACAAAAGGAAATAACTCCTGGAGTTAGAGCATCTCCCTCACCTGTCACAGGCACAAAAATTACCCAAAAATGATCCCTGGTTCCTTTGGGCTGTGGATTATGATTCTGTGGTTCTTCCTGGGAGAGGGGTTCCAGCTCTTTGATTATCTGCATGTCCTTCTCTGGGCCTGCTCCATCCCAGAGCTGGATGGAATATTCAAAACCAATTTGGCAGATTTATTATGGGATTACAACAGTATGAATTTATTCTGTATAAAATTTCTTTGGCTTTCACCAAGAAAAACTGGATCAGATGATCCTTGAGGTCTCCTTCCAACCTGTTACTCCATGATTCTGTGAAATCACTTATTAGAAGGGGGTTGTTTTTAGCAGAAGTGCATAAACATGACAGTAAATATAATTTCCCCAGTCCTTAAATCTGCATAGTTTCATTAAAACCAAACTAAATCCCATTTTATTTTGTCCACCAAGTTCTTGCTTAACCCACTGAGGACAGCAATCACTATAAGGTTGCAATTTCAGTTGAGCTAAGACAAAAAAAAACCCAACCAACAGCAAAACCACCTTGGTAAGTGAGAACTGATCATTTTATGCTGCAGAGGAAATCACATTTTTATTTATACACATCCTTGCAGGACTGGAAATCCAACTGCAGGGTGTGAAATAAGCGTCTCAGTTGTTGCACATCACAGTCTGAGTGACAAGGCTGGGAAATGCAATCTATGAAGTGAGAATTGTTCAGAGCAGATAGAGGGGAGCTGTTATTTCAGAGCAAAGCTAGCTGGAAAAATGCTGAAGGGAGCAGCTTGCTGCTGGAAAAGCAGCTCTTTTGGTTATTAACAGAATTATCCTGATTTCATCAAAGCTTCTCTTAAGGATAAAACTGCCTTAAAAATTTGCAGCTAAGTCAAAATTCCCCTTCATGGCAGTTTCCGAATTACATTTGGAATCTTTTACTTCTCTGAAATAGTTTTGCATGTTGAAATGGGTATAATTTGTATCAAAAAGTATTTTTGGGACAGGAAATTTAAAGAAATGTTTCTTATCATAATAAAAAAACCCACAAAAATGATTACATTTCCTTTCCTCAGAGTATATTTTAAGGGGAATTTTATCTCATCCCAAACCTAGAAGAGGACAGATTTCCAAAATTTGAAAATCTTCTGGTAAGTGCCACTTAGCCTGACTTAACTGTTTTATTTCAGTCACTTCTGCTGCTTTCCCTGGTGCTCTGTAGAGTCCCTTTGCAGTGTGAATGATTTGATCTCATACCTGGCCTCAGAGTCAGAGCTCAATACAGGGATGATCTCAGAAGCCTTTTCCAAACTAAATGATTCTGTGATTTATTGTTTTCTAAGTAGTCCCTCTGCTGTGGAAGGGACCTGATGTGCTCAGGGCTTGGTTTGCCTGGCACACCTGGAAGCTGCTGCTGGATCCAGATTTGTGGCTCCAGCTCTGTTATTTCCTTCCCTCTGGACTGAATCCCTATGCAAACCTGGCCACAGGCAGCAAATTTCACTAGCAGAGATCAAATTCCTCCTGCAAATGACTGGAGGATCCTCAGGACTCCCTCAAACAGAACTAAAAGAGGGTTTTTTCCCCATTTTGCTCTGCAGTTTTCAGTTGGTTTTACAGTCTCCAAGCACTGCTGACTCTCCCAGAATGGGATTTTTGGGTGTTTCTGTTTCTCTGCTGTAGGAAATGGAAAGATAGAAACTTCCACGGTTACTGAAGGGTTTGATTTGCAGCACTGAGAGAAGCTCGGATTAAGGTAAAAATAAAAGTACACAGACATCAGGCAGAAAATTTATAAACTTATGTTTCTATAATTGTAAGTAAGGATACACCTTAAGTAAGCAAGAAACTGTAATAGGTAAGACAGTAAAGAATTTTATAGTGTAATAATGTAATTTTATCGAGTAAGCTAAGAGTTGAGATGTTATAATAGAAGCATACATGTGTACATGTAATAGTAGCCCATTGGATAGAAGCATATGAAGTGCAGCAAAATTAAGCAAAGGTTATAGGTCAGAAAAACAAAACAAACTCTGTGGCAACTTTCCATTGGATTAGAATGTTATAAATTACTTTGTAGTGAAGAAACTTGTGACTGCTTTGAGCTATAGCCAACTTCTTGCTCCTCTAGAATCTCACGGCATTTGAGGCTGATGTTTATCTGAGTAAAAAATCATTTTTATCCTCACAGTGGTCCCATCCCTTCATCAAGGCATCGATAATACTCAGGCTCTTGCCTGGTGCTGACAGCAGCAGCCACGTGGGCCCTGTGCCCGATGCCAGCCTGGTGTCCTGGCATTCCTGGGTGTCCTGGGATGCAATGCAGGGTGTGGCCAAGGGCCTGTATTCTATTCCCAGGGTTGGGCAGGTGCCTTCTGTCCATGGGTAGCTGATAAAACCAGCTGGGGCAGGGTTCCTTATCTCTTCTACAACCAATCCTCCCTCTGGGGATATCTGCTGTTCATGGGCCATCCAGGCTCACTGCAGGGCTGATACAATCCCACCATCCCATGGGAGATGCTCCACCCAGTGGGAGGAGCCCAGCATTCCCACCTGGATAAACGCTGGGATTCAGAACAGCAGGGCAGCCTGTTTGCACTGGATTCCCAGAGGAAGACCAGACCCATCTCATCGCCACTGGACCTTCAGAAGGAAACTACACCCTCCTACAGGATCATTGGTCCAACAGAACCACATCTGTCACTCCAGGAGGACTCTGCTCCCAACAGCCTGACCAAAAGGGTGTTAGATTGTATTCTGATACTGTCAGTGTTTTCTTTTTTTTGTTCTGTTTGTTTTTTGTACTGCTACATTTTCATTTTTTTAATATTCCCAGTAAAGAACTGTTACTCCTATTCCCATATCTTTGCCTGAAAGCTCCCTAATTTCAAAATCGTAATAATTTGGATGGAGGGAGTTTACATTCTCCATTCCAAGGGAAGCTCCAGCTTTCCCAAGTAGACACCTGTGTTCCTAAACCAAGACACTGGGGGCAGGAGGCTGGGAGATGAGGGCAGTTGTCTTGGGTTGAGAAATGTAACCAAAAATGTGTATTCTATTTTCATCTGTTGAAGCCGGTTAGGAGATATTGTTCTTTATCTCTTGTAACTCTAGAGGTGGAAAGAGGGCAGATGCCTTCTGTTAATGGACACCTGATAACACCAGATAAGGCAGGGCCTCCTTATCTCTGCCTCCACCCATCCTCCTCCCAGGGACATCCCCTGTGAATGGGCCATTGAAGGCTCTCACAGGACTGAGAACATCACCTCATCCCATTGGGAGATGCTGCACCCAGTGGGAGGAGCCAAAGCCGTTCCATGGGATAAAACAGCAACCCCAAACACCAAGGGAGCTGTTCCCACTGGATTCCCAGAGGATGACTGGACCCTTTCTTGAGGATCATCTCTGCTCCAACAGAGCCACATCTGTCACTCTGGGAGGACTTGGGGCTGCTTCCAACACCCTGCCTAACAGGGAGTCAGGTTTGCATTCTGACTCTGTCAGTGCTCCTTCGTACTATTGCCTTTGTCTTATTTTAGTTTACCCTTTTTTGTTGTTGTTTGTTCTCTCTCTATTCAATTGTATTTCTGACTTGGAGTCTCCCTGGTTCTGCTTTCAAACCAGCACAGCAGTGCTGGGAAGGACACCCACCTTCCTGAGCCAGGTACTCATTCTCAATGAGCCGGGCCAGCCCGAAATCGGCGATTTTGCAGCACAGTGACTCCGAGACGAGGATGTTGGCAGCCCTCAGGTCCCGGTGGATGAAGTTCATGCGCTCGATGTAGGCCATGCCCTCTGCCACCTGTGAGGGGAGGAAAAGCCCATCTTCATCATCACCTCCCCCTTTTATCTTGGCTGGTTTTCACCCAACTTTGCAAAGCACAGCATTTTTGCAGGGTTGCTGTTATCTGTCCATGATCACAGATGTGCCTATGTTCCCCGTGGATGGATGGAAGGACAGGTGGGGCAGCAGAGAGGTAAATAAATAGATATTTCCCTTGTACAGGTGCAGATATTCAGCTTTGCCAGCCTGAGCAGCCAAGTGAGGCAGAACAGAAGCACCACTCTCTGCTCTGCTCAGAAGTCACAGCCCCGTGTTGTGTCTGCAGCAAAAGCTAAAACCACATCACTGGATTCCCAGTTTCTGCCACAAGTCTCTCCTCTCCAGTGGGGATCTTAGTCATAAACATTCCAGGTTAAATATGTGAATTAAGAAAAGAAAAAAAAAAAAAAACCCACAAAGAAATCAAACTAGTGAATTATAGAATGGTTGGAAGACACCTTAGGATCTTAAAGTTCATCTTATTCCAACATCTTGCCATGTGCAGGGACAGCTTTCACTATCCCAGGTGCTCCTAACCCTGCCCAACCTGGCCTTGGACACTTCCAGGGATCCAGGAGCAGCCACAGCTTCTCTGAGCAATCTGTGCCAGGGCCTCCCCAACCTCACAGGGAAGAATTTATTCCTAAAATCTAATTGAGGTACCTGGTGTGTGATGAGCCTCTATCAATGACAGCAGCAATATTTCATTGATGAGTGCTGTGGGTTGAAAACAGAGATTGATAGAAGACAGAGATTGCCAGGTTGAGTCTCAGATTTGGATTGGGTAATTTATTGGGAAGGTGAGAGGATGTGTGCAGCCCCTGCCAGCAAGGACTGGCACCTATTAAAGCTCTGAAGCGCCTATGGGTGAGGGCAGAGCAATTTTCCACTCCATGCAGATTCACACGAGCCTCAGAGCTCACATGTGGTTTCAAACAGGATACTCACACGAACTTTCCAGTGCTGCAATTCTAACCTGTGTCAACACCCCTCTAGTGCAAGGGCTGGTTTCTGCAGTGGAAAATGGAAGAATTGATGTAATTTCCTTTCCTGATGTTAATGAGATAGGGCCTGGTGCTCAGCCCATCCCAGCCCAGAGTGTTTTCAAGCATTTACCCCAAGACTGACCACAGGATCGAGTGCATCAGCCCAGACTGTTCTAATTTTAACTCGCACGGATGTCATCGGATCGAAATTGCGCTCGAGAGCGCCGGACGCCTGCTGGGCTGTGATGTCACCCCAACACCACAGATAAACAGATTGCAAAACAGCTCTGCAAACTGCCCTTTCCTCCTGCTGCTCCTCCCAGAGATACCCAGGGAATGTCTGAGTCCCTGCCCTGGGGAGGCGGTGCTGGGGTGGGAGAGGGAAGGATGAAAGTTGTTCTTCCAGATGATGCCAACGCCTCAGGGATGGGTAAAATCCTTTCTACCCCATGCTGAGGGTGACTCCTGTGGGTTTTGCATGATTGGGGTGTGGGTTTGGTCTGTGTTCAATTATCCTGGTCCTGCTGTGTGGTGCAGTTTGCCCAGAGAAGCTGTGGCTGCCCCTGGATCCCTGGAAGTGTCCAAGGCCAGGTTGGAAGGGGCTTGGAGCACCCTGGGACAGTGGAAGGTGTCCCTGCCCATGGCAGGAGGTTGGAATATGATGATTTTTCAGGTCCTTCCAACCCAAACCATTCTGTGATTCCAAGGTTCTGTAACATTGACTAAAATTTTTGCTCTGAGTCACACAGATATTGCTCTGGCTTCAGCAATTTCCTCCTCCACAGAAATGCATCTCTCCAATTTCTGGGGAATGCTCCCACTAAACCCAAGGTCTCTATAATATGGATTAATTGGGATAATTTTCCTTATCCTCTGGAATTTAACAAAAACAGAGGCTACAAGTTTCAAGAGAGGGAATGAAACAATGAAAGGTGGAGGGAGGGAAGTGGGGATTTCAAGAGAGGAGGGAAGGAAGTAATTAAGTCAAATACTCTAAACAGGGAGGGTGAATTTGTCCCTATAACATCTCACTGACAACAAAGATGAAGCTGCAGACATGGAGAATTTATCAGCAGTGAAGAAGGAAGGAACAGAGAGAGGTTCCTCTACACCCCTTTGGAAAGTTCAAAGTAAAAATGACACAAGGTGGCACTGCTTCAAAGAATTTAAATCTTCTCATCCTGGTTAAAGAGCAAGAAGGAAAGTCTTCTACTATCATAAAACATTTCCTCAAATGATAAGACTCTCAGTTCTTAATTCATTAAAAAGTAACTCTATATGAGGGCTGGGACCAGCAAACTTTGCATGTTTTTTCCTCAAGTCCACTTTGACAAGAGAAGCTGAATGATTTTATGGATAAATCCCAGATGCTTTATTCAGCCTGATCAGGCTTCATTCTGCCTGATGCGTCAGGATTTTTTTTTCCCCTCAATATTTCCTAATTAGCCTAACTCTGCTCTGGATTAGCCAAATTCTGTCAACAGCTGGCTGGGACCAAAGTGCAGTGGTTTTTCCATTCTCGTTCTTCATATGGTTTCTTTTATTTTCCCCTATTTGTGTTTAGAGGCACTTCTGGACAAAAACGTTACAGTGCAGCTGCAGCTATTAAGATTTGCAGCCTGGGGTTGCTTAAAATTAAAAATTTATTTTTCTAAAGAGCAATATTCCCAGATCTGAGGGTCAGAGCATCGTTTGTGCCTCATCATCAGAAGGGCAGAACTGCTGGTCCTGCAATGGGAGTCTCTTTGTTGAGTTTTTTCTTCTTTTTTTCATAAAATAGAAACTTTTTTTTGCCCTCTGAGCAAGGCAGAAAATAAAACTAAATAAAACCAGACCAAAATAAACTCAACCACCCCCCCAAAAAACCCTAAACTCCAGATCTCTAGCCCTGCACTAAGCTATCAGAGGGCTGCCCCAAGGACAGAACTGATATGAACATGGATACAAGAGGCATGAGGAGAATCCCTAAGAGAATGCTCCAGGAGGAGCTGTTTTTCTCCAGGAAATCTTTGCTCTGACTGACCCCAGACTTGCAGGAATTCCAGTGAGGCAATAACAAATCTTGGATCTTTTTCCCAGAGCCTGTTCACTGACCTGAGCAGAGATATCAATGAGTTTGGGGAGATTCAGCTGGCTTCCTTCTTCTGTCTTCAGGAAATCCAGCAGACACCCTGCAGGAGAGAAGGCACTGCTGTAACTCCTCTGAATCATCTATAAATTTATTTTTCCTGGTGCTTCTCTGAATTATTGCAACAAATCTGCCTCCATCCTAAGGAAAACCTGAGGAATAAGAACGGAGGTCCACTGGAGCATCTTCCATTAGGAAAGCTCCCAAAAAGCCCCAGTTCCCCTCTGTTTGGCACAGATCTGTTGCAAACTGCTGGGTATTCATCATTTAAACTGTTATAAACAAGAGGGGAAAAAGAAAGGGCAATTTCACCACGAGGGAGTAAAAACCTGAAACAAACTTCCTGTAAGAACAGTGGAAAATTTTAAATACTCCTCAAATGGAGCATCACCATAGTTTTTTCATCCCCCCAGGAAGTCTCTTCTTGCATTAGAATCAATATTTTTGGGTCACTTTCTTGAAGATTTGGTACAACCCCTCCTGCCCCCCCTCATTCTGCATGGGAGCACTGGCCAGACCACCAAACTGGTTCTGCAGAAACCCAACCAAGAGCTCCAGGAGGGTTTTTACCATTGGCCATGTACTCTGTCACGATATAGATGGGCTGCTTGGTGACCACGGCGTACAACCGGACCAGTTTGTTGTGCTGCAGCCTCTTCATCAGGTTTGCCTCTGCCAGGAAGGCGTCAGGATCCATGCTGCCCTCCTTCATGGTCTTCACTGCCACCTTGATGTTGTTCTTGTAGTAGCCTGCAGAGAGATTTATGGTGTTTTGAGGAATTTTGGGCTCTCTGCAGGCTCTGCGGGGTTGTGTAGGAGAAGAAGAGGTCATGGGGCAGAAAACCACAGTAACAGCTTGAATCCCTCCCAAAGAAGCACATGGAAAATCCCAGAGCCAGCAGATGTGAGAGGAGAAGGGACACTCATGTCACAGCTGTCAATCCATGAGGCTGCAGCAGGGATTGTCCCATCCTCACACAACCCTCCCAGACCCTTTCTGGGTGAAACCCCTGGTGAAACTGGGTGAAACTGGGTGAAACTCCCACCAGCTGGTCTCCCAAATCATCCAAATCCCATCCAAAAAGGCAGGGCTATGCAGTCAGCACATGAGCTCAGCCTGGTCCTGTCCACAATCTCCATTTCCAAGGCAACCAGCAACCACGAAGAGCGTGGCAAAGGAAGATGAGCTCCCTCCACTTCCTCTCCTGCTGATTAGCAGCAGGCAGGAAAGCATCAGGGATGGAGATCTGGGGTAAAAAGTGGAACAGGGAGGCAGAAAAGTGGGAAAATGTCACCCAGGTACCCTGCTGGGTGTGACAGGATCACTGGTATCACTACAGTTGTGCCCAGGATTCCCAGGAAGAATGAGTGCATATCCCAAGAAATGAGTAAATAGTGACTTCAGCACCCATCCCCTTGTGAAACCTTTGCTCAGCCACGGATCTGTGCAAACACTGGAGCTGTGCAGTCCTTCCCAGGGATCCTGCAGCTACTTCTGTGTGTGAACCCATAAATATGTGCTCATCCTTAAGGATCCCCACTCCCAGAATAGTCTTGTCTTAGGGAAATAAGAGGGCTTTCCACCTGCCCTCTTTATGCCTTTCTCTTTTCTTCTTTTTTTTTTCTATTTTTTTTCTTTTTTTTTTTTTTTTTCTTTTTTTTTCTTTTTCTTTTTTTTCTTGTTTTTACTCCTGGAATGGAGGGAATTCCACTTACCCATCCACACTTCCCCAAACTGCCCACTGCCCAGCTTCTTCACCAGCTTCAGGGCCTCCCGAGGGATCTCCCACTCGTCCTGGGCCCAGGGTCTCTGGGGCACCAGGGATGTGCAGGGAGCTGTGAGGCGCTGGCACAGCCCATCCCCTTTCTCTGGATGAGGACAAAGCACAGGAGAGTTCAGTGGGATGGCACAGAAAACCTCCTCCTCCTCCATCCACACCCACCAGGAAAAATCAAACCACCATAGCCTTGGCAGTTCAGGGGGAGCAGTTGGATTCAGTGGTCTTAGAAGGCTTTTCCAACCTTTATAATTCCATGATTTCATAAGAAGTTTCAGCCACAGTGATCAAGGCACCCAGAATGGTCCCAATCAAAGGGAAAAGCTCAAAGGGAGCCAGAGAGGAGCAAATCATCCTGCCCAGTTATTCCAAATCCTGTTTCCCATGCATCCCTCCTATCTATCCCAGCAGATTCACCTCTTTGCTTTCCTAATGGGAGACTCTCCCTGGCTTCAGGGCTGGGGGCAGAGCTCACCCTTGCAATTCCCCAGGATCCAAGCCAGGACATGGGATGGGACATGGGATGGGACATGGGATGGGACATGGGATGGGCCATGGGTTCTGCTCACAGGATCCCACCTGGCCCATGAGGGCAGGTGGAACAGCTCCGGTGCCTCCCAAGCCCATCCTCCCTCTGTCCCCGCCCATCCTCCCTCTGTCCCCGCCCTCTCAGGACACAAATTCCCGGGGAAAGGCAGCCAACTCACGGCTGTAATGATGGATGAGCTCCGGCAGGCTGCAGAAGGTGATCCTGGGGGAGATGTAGTACCCGCCGCCGTCCAGGGAGCGGATCCTGTAGTGTTTGATGACGTCCCCGTGAGCGGAGTTGGTGTCTCTCACGGACAGGGAATAGGAGTCTGGAGCAGGAGAGAGGGAGCTGTGAGGACAAACTGCTCCTGTCAGAGTCCAGGACATCCCTCTGGTCACCCTGGAGGGTTTGCAGACCGGACAGGGGGTCTGGGATCTGTCCAAGGGGCTCAGAGCCTCACACAGAGCCCAGGAGGACGCTGCCTCTGATCCCTGCCATGGCAGTGAATGCCCACATTGTATGAAGAATCACAAGCTGAGAGAATTCAAAATAAGTAGTAGTTAGTTGATCACACTTTGTGAATGTAGAATCCAGGATTTTTAGTATATGGGGCTGAAGAGACAAGATGGAGGAATTGGGGAGTGGTCCTGTCCTCCTTGTTCTTGTTCTTTTCTCCCATTTTCTGCTGAGTTGGATCACAAGGACTGGTTCAGAGTAGAAATGACATGTTAGCATAGGTAGTGAGTATTGGTAAGATTCTGTAAATAAAAGTTTGTTGTGGACGGTGGTTGGACCAGAGAAATGGTACAAAGGGTCCGGGACCCTCTGATCCACCCCCAGTCTTGCTCTGCTGGGGACGCCCTGCAGAGCTGAGACAGAACTGAGAGATGATGAAGAATAAACACCCTTGGAAACACAGACTGGCAGACTCAGCTTGTCTGCTCTGGCTCTGGTGCTGGACCTTTTGGGCAAGAGAAGCTTGAAAGCCTGATTACCTTAGGGAACAGCAACCCCAAGGAGAATCTCAGGGAACAGAAACCCTGAGAGCCCCCCAGTCAGGGAGCAGCTGCCTCCTCTTTCCTTGGCTGTCTACAGCTGCAAACCAGCCCTGCCCAATGCCTTGCCAGGGCAAGTCCCCAAGAAGTTACAGCTGCACACTTCCCTCTCTGCAAGGCAAAGGGACAGGATAAAAGTTCATCGGAGCTTAACTGGTCCTGTCCAGGCTTCCTGGAGCAAGACCTGCCTGTGCTGTGGCCGACAGCCCCATGGGAGCACCATGGGGATCAGGAGCAGCTCTCCAAGCAGAGCAGTCAGATGTTCCCTGGGTCAGGATGGTCTTTCCACAGCTCCATATTCCCATCTGAGCTCTGCTAACCTCAGCACCGTCAAATCAGAATGGTTTGGGTTGGAAAGGACATTAGAGATCATCCAGTGCCACCCCACTGCCATGGGCAGGGACAGCTTCCACCATCCCAGGTGCTCCAAGCCTTGTCCAGCCTGGCCTTGGACACTGCCAGGGATCCAGGGGCAGCCACAGCTTCTCTGGGCACCCTGTGCCAGGGCCTCCCCACCCTCACAGGGAAGAATTTCTTCCTAAAATCCATTGTCAACCTGCCCTCCTTCAGTTTAAAGCCATTTAAAGCCATTCTTCTCTGGATTAAACATTACAAAACCTTGTGCCAATATCAGTGTCTCAGCTGGGGGGTACAGAAGGGGAATTCAGGAGAATTGTCTTGTTCAGCCACAAACTCGTGACTGTCACTAAACCAGATCTAGAGATTCCCAGCTGGAATCTTGTCCCTTTTGGGCTTCAAGGGAGCTGCTCAGCCATCCACCACTCCAACCTGCTATTCCCTCCATGAGAATCTAGACCAAGGGGTTGTGTTTTAGTGCACAAAAGCATCACTAGATGTTGCTGCAGAGCTGGATTTCCAGCCCGTGTCAGTGTGATTCAACGCAGCTTAGCAGTGGGGCTTTCCCCTTTTGTCTGGATCATGTTTCTGAAGTGAGTTGTTACAAGCCTGCTGGGCTGTTTTAAGTCTGTCACCTGGGCTGATAAACTGCCCATTTTTGATGTTTTTAAATGGAAAGGCAAGTTTAAACATGTTTAAAAGTGTGTGTCTGTTCATGCAGGATAATAAAAAGAAGCAGGGGCACTCACAGCAACTCTGAAACCCTAATCCTGCATGTGAGGGGAAATTTTATTAACATAAAATCCTCACTGGCTGGGGTTTCTCCATCCCAGGACTAGCAGTTTTCCATGCACTGTGCCTGAAAACTATTTGCATTTATAAAAAGCAGCAAAAAAACCCATCTCTGTGGATAATTGCTGTGTTGGAGTGATCATAAATCTTTACAAGCAGAGTTTGGAAGAGTCTAAAGTTTTCCCAGTCATTTTGAGGGGACTCCCTTCCTGCAGAGACCCGATCTGGTGGTGTGAAATTCATGGAAAAACCTGGTGGTTTAAATGCAGAGCCAGAGAACCTCAAATTTGACATGGTGATCTCCTCAGCAGAGGATTCTGATTCTCTTTCCATCACCATGAATGTCAGGCAGAAGACAAATTAAGAAGCCCTTTTAATTTGATCAGTCCTGCAGCTGAACAACTCAGAAATAGCCCTGAAACATCTACAATGGTGCAATAAAATCTCAAAGGAAAGGCAAAGAAATGGCTCTGCTGGCTTCTCTGTGGTACCCATGTGGCCCTAAGTTCCAAAATAATGATAATAAACATCAAGGCCAAAGGCTGGACCTGATGATCTTAAGAGATCTTTTTCAACCTAAATGATTCTGTGATTCTGTGAAGAAGAATATGACAATGACAACACCTATATATCATTATTATAATTATTATTACTACTATTTATTATTATTATTAACTTCCATTAATTGCTGTTGAGGGTGATGATGATGTTTTAATTTCAAAGAGACTGAAATACTGCCCAAGAGGTGCAGCCCAAGAAAGTTTGGCTCACGTGGCACAAGACTAGGAGGGTTCTTGGTGTGCATGGAACGGGGTTTGGGGTTTGTGTGGGATTTTTACAGGGCAAGGCCAGCTCAAGGAAGGAACCAAACATGGTGTGAAGGCAGCTGGACTGAGACAAAATGATCCTGCAGAAGAAATCCAGGAATTGGTGTCAAACACGTCTGCAAGGGGGTGTCTGGGGCTGAGAGTCAGCAGGGAAGAGGAGACCTGCCCTGTCTGCCAGTGGGGTTGTATCCAAAATCCTTTTCTCCCACAGGATCTCCTTCCCAGGCCCCACCAACCCTTTAGACTCTCCTGCAATTTTCAAGCAGAGACAGGGCCAATCTCTCAGCTGCCAGTGTTAATTCTTACCCTGTCATTAAGCTAATGACTGCATCTCACCCCAGTCATGGTTTAATTTGCTGCAGGGAGTGTGGGGGAGCTTCCCTGTCATTCTCCCTGGCCTGTTCCCTTGGGAATTGCTGTGCAGAGGCAATGCACTGAAGCTGGAAAGATTCAATTCTTCCTTCACAAAATCACAGAATGGAAGGGTCCTTAAAATTCATCTTACTCCACCTACTGCCTTGGACAGGGACACCTTCCACTAAACCAGGTTGCTCCAAGCCCCATCCAGCTTGGTCCCTGCTCCCAGTGACAACAGAAAATGAAAATCATTGACTCCTAATTCCCTCTGATGATATCCAGGATAGACAAAAGCATTTCTTCCTCCTCAGCCACAAGGGACATTCACCTGTTCTGCAGCCCTGCACCACATCCTGGCACAGACCTGGACTGGTAAAGAGTCCAGAGTACAGAATTTATGGAAGAATTTCTTCATCAAAAAGTTGTCCAGCTCTGCCCAAGGCAGTGGTGGAGTCCCCATCCCTGGAAGGGTTTAAAAGCCACATAGATGTGGCACCTGGGGACATGGCTTAGTGCATTTCCTGCCCCTGAAACTCTCAGCAGGCTCTTAAATCCCTCCCAACGGGAAGCAGAGGAGCTCAGCGGGAGGCTGAGCTCAGTGAGGTCCCTCCTGCTGGGAGCAGAGATGCAGGAATCCTGCCAGGAGCCAGGAGCCCGTGGCTCAGCACGGCTGGGGGAATGTGTTCCTGCAGCTTTGGGAACGATTATTACATCAGGGGACTTTGTTTATTTGCAGCAGCTTCAGCAAGGACAGTGCTCCGCCGATGATTTCACCTCCGGCGCACTTCCCACACTGCCCCCATCTTCCCAGGGTCCTGGATGTGCCCTTTGTGGACTCTGGAAATGCTGGCTCTGAAGATTTGAAGAGTTTCTGCATCTCAAACCATGAGGAGAACGAGACTCTGCTCAGGATGGGCTGGGAATAGGTGCTGCTCTGTGGCTGAGACATCCCAGTATGAGACAACCACCTCCCAGTTAAAGTCACTAGTGGGGGTTAGCTCAGCCCAGTGCATGTGATCAGATTTTGCTGGTTATGTGCCAAGTGAATGAAAACACACATCATGGGGAAGGGAAACAGAAAAAAAACCAGTGGGGCTGCAAGGGCAGGGTTAATTCCATGGGATTGCTCTGGACATCTCTTGGTGGGCCACAGGGTGCTTTACATCAGGGAATTCAGCTCCGTGGCACTTTTGGAGATGCCTGGTTTGTATTTTCCCCTCCTCTTTAGGGACAAGGAAGCCGTGGCTCACTTGGATCAAACAAGGTCGTTCAGGCAGCCCAAAGCAGAGTGCTCAGGTAGCAGCTGGGCACAGGATAATTCAGGGAATGAGGTGTTGAAGGAATAACGCCCATGTTCTATGCTAAATACCAGAAAAGGCACAGGGCAGAGTCACAGCTGAGCATTTGGGACTCACATGGGACTTCCATGGAGGGGAACCCACATCTGCTGATGCAGAATATCCAACCCCTCATTCCTCTTGGCAGCAGAGACAGGCCAGTCAGAATCCAATTCTGCTTGGATTTCAGGGCTCCACCACCCCTGCTCAGGCCCTGTGTGACCAAGACCCACCCAGACTCCAGATAACTGCAGAAGTCAGGGACAATTGTCCTGAACAAATGTAGGGAAAGGTCTGATCCCATCCATGTGTGGCACCTAGAGATGCCACACAGGATCCTGTGTGGGCAGAACTTCAGACACAGCACATGAGTGTTTGCTTTGTGCTGCTCCCTGCCCTTCCTGTGTGCAATGAAAAACCACACCAGCTCCCCAAATATCCCAGAAAACAGAGGGAGAGGAAGAATGGGATAAACAGAGGAGCAGCTCATGCTCATAAGTCCAAGCCTGATCTTTGCAAAAGCACCACAAAGGTAGCAGGGAAACTGGGATGCAGCAGAAGTGACTTATAATGTGAAATTGTTAGAAACAAATGTCTTAAATGTTTTCTGAACTGAATTTTCCCTAAAAATTCTGAAAGCTGCAAATTCTTATGGATAGCAGCCCTCCTGCTTGGTGTCAGCTCAATAGGGACATGTCAGCTCAATAGATGAGTCCAGGCATGGGGCAGAGGGGGAAATTCAAAGCAGGATGCCACAGTCTGACACAGCCCCACTGCCTGGTGGCTGAAGGGGACAGGAACAGGATGAGATTCCAGCTGCTGCCCCCAGACCCTGGCACTGTTTGATTTTATGGCAGTGGTGGGAGGAACAACCCCATGGTGGAAGGAACAGATGCTTGGAGACCTCTCTTGTGAACAGGAGGGGAAAAGAGACAAGAAAGGAAGAAGGAGACACTGCAGTAGTCAAGAGCCATTTGTAGGATGGAGGAATCAGACTGTTCCCTCTGTCACTGTTTGGCCTGGGCCTTTGGAACTGTTTGGGAAACAAGTCAAGGAAAAGAAGGTTCCATATGATTTCAGGTGGATGCTCCAACTCTCTACTGAACAAGACACAGTTGGACCATGATCTTAGAGGTTTTCCGACATAAACAATTCCTTAATTCCTTTGGGAAGACACAAAGCACCTTTTTTCCATGTGTTAAGCAAAGATTCATGCATCAATTTGAAAGGAAAGGAGCCAAATTACAGAAAAACTGGAAACATTTTTCCAAACTACTCCATGGATCTGGTTCAGAGCAGAACCACGGGAACAACACGAGCATCATTTCCTCTGTGCTGTAAACACACACGATGGCCCAGAGAAAGCAAGGAGAAAAAAGTAGGAAAGAAATAATATTAAATTCACATAGGACAACCTAAACTAACTTCCAGACTCTAGGAATTACTAACACAGAACAAAGAAATTGAAATTACATGGGTTTACATTATGATTAATAATTATATCCACTGCCCAAGAGGAGTGGCCACAATGTCCTGACCCTTCCATCCTCACTGGATCATTTTTTTTCAAAAGTCAGACATGTTCATATGGAAAGAAAGTGGATTAAATTCATCTATCCTGCTCCAGTCACTCTCCCTCCAAAAGTTCTGGTTTGTGTGAATTCCCCTTGCTACAGATTATCAGGAAAAACATTTTTCCCGTGGAAAAATGACTTTTTTCCCAAAATTCTGCAAGTTTCTGTTGCAAAAGGGGGAAATACTCCTTCAAGAGTGTGTAGAAATATCTCTAAGAAAATAAAAAAAAGAAAAAAAGAGAAAGAGATTTCCTTGGGAAGAAAAGGAAAAGAAAAGCCCTAAACTGCTTTGGAAAATTTGCTTATTTGTGTTCCTGTGTCTCTGCCATGAACTCTGGTGGAAGAGCCACTCTCACCACAGCCAGAACTGCACATCTCAGTGGCACCATGAGCAAATCTTTGCCCTCCAACCCCCCAGGTCACTCCCAGAGCCCCACTGAGGGTTTTCCAAGACTGGGCAACAACGAGGAGTCACCTTTGCTCCAGGAATCTCACCTTTGGTGCTCTCACTCTCCCGGACAAGGAAAGAGCCAACTTTGTTCCCAGAGGACAACAGCAGCCGTTCAGCATCCTTTCTGCTCAGAGTTCTGAAATACCACCTGGAGACAGAAAAGGCAAAATCATGGCTTGAAAAGGAAAAACTCTTTTAAAAAATGGAATTCTTTCCAATTAGTTCTTTCTTTCTTTTTTTTTTTAATCATTACACTGTGAAACTAAAAGTTGTTTTTATTGGCAAGTATTTTTTTATCTGCTGGAAAGTGGCAGTAATAGATTGTTTGGGGTAGATTAACACCAGATTTGGTTCACTTTGGGCTTGTTTCACAGCCTGGAAATTCAGACAGTGTGGGGAGTAGATGGGATGTACAATATCCCATACACAGGAGAAGTTTTTGGACACAAAGACCTTTTATGTCTCAGCTATATTTCTGTGTGTTGCTAAGTATTTGCTGAACTCAGTTGGGTCCCTCCAAGAAGATATTGCAGGCAGGACTGATCATTTAGAGCTGAATGCCATAGAGGAGGAGAACTCATGGAAAATAAAAATCCTTCTGTTTTTATTATAGGCAAAATAAACTCATTTGACTCCAGTCTTTCATTCCATCTTTTTTGCAGGGAGGCTGCATCTGTGCTCATTTGAAAAACAGCACTGTGGGTGTGGGCACTGGCACTCAGTTTTCTGTCTTGTTAAATTGTTGGTGTGGTCCCTGGCAGATCCAAGACCTGGATCAGTGCACCCCATCCAAGATCCCCAGTTTATATGTGGATACTCTCTAGGAAGGTGAAGGGGTTTAACACCATTTGTGGGGCTGGACTGGCCCACTGGGACCAGAGGATGGCCCCTGGCACTGCCACCATAACCTTTCTGTTGTCCCCCCAAATCCTTGTTTTACACAGTGGGTGCAATGAATGGGACAAGAACCCTTTCCCACTTTCCCCATTGCAATCTCACCCTCCCTTTCCACACCAATAAGATGCTTAAAAACTCATCCTGAGCTTTTGGGCAGCATTGTTTGGGATGAGGAAAGACCTCCTGCCACCCAGCCCAGCAGTGACATTTCCTGCCATCAGTAAAGCTCCTCCTGGAGATCCAGGGCACTGCATCCATGTTGGCTTCTCAAAAGCTTTCCCACTTACTTTTCCTCTTCCAAACTGTCCACCTGTGCCACGAAGTTGCTGGGGACGTATCCTTTCTTCCCAGTGCTGAGGGACTTTGCCAGCCACCAGTCCCCCTCACTGCAGAGGGAGCAGAGGAGAAGCTGTGAGTGCCCAGAGGAGGTTTTGTGACAAGCTGAGGCTGTGAGGACGTGGATTGTGGGGTCTGAGCACTGCAGATGGACTGGGACTCCACAATCCACTCTGTAGTTCCCTCTGGATTCCCCAGGACCAAAACCAGGTTGGAGGCTGTTGACTTTTCAGGGACTTGGGGAGGTGACAATCTCTCCCCATGAATGTGGAGCAACCACAGACGCTTTTGCCACACACTTCGAGTGAGAGGAGGAGCATCTGGGTCACGGGGCTTATTTTGTCTCTTGAACAGGACATTGGGGTCCTTTCTGCTCCTTCCTTTGTGTCCCAGACTCCCACCTTGCTGTCCCACTGCTGTCCCACCAGCTGTGACCCAAAGCCATCCCTGTGTAGGGCGTTCTCCATCTCTGTGTCCCACAGGTCCCAACCCTCAGTGTCTGGGTGAGAAATGTCACCTCTGGAGGCCACTTCACAGAGCAGTCAAGGAAGGAGCAGCCCTCCAGGGTCCCCCAAGCCCACCTCTGCCCTGTTATGGACTGGGCCTCTTCTGTGTGAGTTTGAGAAGTTGAAATGAAACCTCACAAGTGTCTGGCTCGGTTCTGTCCTTTCCTCTGACTACACCCAACCCACATCCTTTGCAGAAGCAGAATCAGCATAAACACAGGTCAGGAGCTGGTTTTTTTTTTCTGTTGTTGTTATTTATGCTATTTCTGCACCCACGGGCACTGACAGCAAAGAGGGTCCCAGTTCCACCCAGGCAGGGACAATACCCAGCCCAGAGTACCTGAGACCCACGGAAACGTCACCATGCAGAGAGAAGAGGGCACCCACAGCAAAGCCAAGCCAAGGCACAGCTCAGCTCTGGTCAGAAGTGGTGGCTGTCCCCAAGGTCTCCCTTTCCCAGCCCCCCTGTGCTCATCTCTGAACCTCCTGCTGGCAGCAGGTCACTTACTTGGAGAGGACCTGGAGCTTCTCCCCCTTGACCAGCTCCAGGTCACGGTCACTGGAGGCAGGAAAATCGTACAGCGCAACCACAAACAAGTGATCTGGAAAAGGAATTAACTCCTTTGAATCCAGGCTGTTCCTTGAGGGGCTTGATGCAGTCCTGGGTGTATGATGGAGCATTTCAGCCACTAAACACAGGGCTCTGTCACCCTCCCACCCCCAAATCCAACCTTTCCACCAACCCAGCCTTCCTGCTCTCCACAACCTCTGCTCAGGGGTTAATTCTGATTCTACAAAGCATTTCCTGTGTATGTGTTTTGAAAATAGTACACAACCAATCCCCCCATCCACAAAACACAAAGTGTCAATAAGAAAAAGGGGTTTGTGTGGAAATAGAAGGGTCATAAGTAACTTGTCAGAGCTCAGCCTGAGTTTAACAGTGGTAAATGAAAACTGCAAGATTTCCAAGGGTGGCTGTGGAATTTGACTCAAAATGATGTGGGGATTTTGATTGAAAAAAGTATAAAGTCATTGCAGTTTCTGTTATTTGAGGCTGTTTCTAGGATTTAGCTCTCCGGGGGCTCATGGTCTGTGGCCCTGTATCTTGTCATCCTTCCCTCTTGAACACTTCTCCCTGCAGATCATAGAATGGTTTGGGTTGGAAAGGAACTCGAAGATCACCTCATTCCCCCTCCTGCCATAGGTAGGGACACCTTCCACTATCCCAGGTTGTTCCAAGCCCCATCCAACCTGCCCTTGGACACTTCCAGGGATTCAGGGGCAGCCACAGCTTCTCTGGGCACTCTGTGCCAGGGCCTCACCACTCTGACAGGGACTAACTTCTTCACACCTAACCCAAACCTGCACTGGGCCAGTTTAAAACCGCTGCCCCTTGTCCTGTCACTATCTGCCCATATAAAAAGTTCCTCTCTCTCCTTTCCATGAGCCCTGTCCACGTGCCACAGTGCAGTGACACAGCCAGGGCTGATCCCTGTGGGCTGGAGCTGAATCTTTTGGTTTGCACACTCCGGAGGTGCCAGGGCTGCTCTTGGGAAAGCTGCAACCCTTCCCCTGTGCTCTGCACGCTCAGAGCTGCTGAGGCAGAAAAGAGCAGCAATTCTGGGACAAATCAAAATTTATAAACAGAACCAGCACATGCACAGGATCACAAAATCAAGCTAAAACACTGTGGTGTAAAAGAAAGGGAAAGGATAAGGAGGGAAAGACAGAGAAGGAGAAGGAGAAGGAGAAGGAGAAGGAGAAGGAGAAGGAGAAGGAGAAGGAGAAGGAGAAGGAGAAGGAGAAGGAGAAGGAGAAGGAGAAGGAGAAGGAGAAGGAGAAGGAGAAGGAGAAGGAGAAGGAGAAGGAGAAGGAGAAGGAGAAGGAGAAGGAGAAGGAGAAGGAGAAGGAGAAGGAGAAGGAGAAGGAGAAGGAGAAGGAGAAGGAGAAGGAGAAGGAGAAGGAGAAGGAGAAGGAGAAGGAGAAGGAGAAGGAGAAGGAGAAGGAGAAGGAGAAGGAGAAGGAGAAGGAGAAGGAGAAGGAGAAGGAGNAAAAAGAAAAAGAAAAAGAAAAAGAAAAAGAAAAAGAAAAAGAAAAAGAAAAAGAAAAAGAAAAAAAAGAAAAAGAAAAAGAAAAAGAAAAAGAATGGGAACTGTGCTGCAGCAAGGCTTCGGCTTGTGCTCAGCCTAATTAATGCACTGAGGCCGATGGACAGCCTATTATTAGCATTTTTCAAAACAGCCTGTCAAGCCACTGTCTTCGGGTGACCTTTTCAAATAATGCCACCAGCGAGAGAGCCAGACTGGCCCTTTGTCACAGCGAGATAAGCGTGTCCCTGGGGCAGCCTGGGGTTCGTGCCTGTGCAGGGCTGGCTGCTGCTCCGGTGGCAATTTGTTCTGAGGAGAAAGGGTCAGCGTGGGAGGAAAGGCAGCTTCGGAAAGCAGAGCCCCCAGCAGCTCCCTTCAGGCTTTTGAGAAGGAAATCGGAGATCCATGAGAGGTTCCAGCAGAGCCTCTCTCCCAGGATGGGAAAAGGATGATCAGTCACACCGGAGAATGCTTTGAAGTCTGAAAATAGCTGGCACGGCTGGGGGCTTCCCCTTGAGGCAGCTCGGATTAGAAATGCACCCAAACTCTGTCTGCCTCCTCCAGAAAGTTATCACACATCTGCTCTGACATGAAAGGGTTTGGGGCTTGTGCCTCCTGCGAAGTGTCCACAACCAGCCTGCCAACCTCACACCCCTCCTGGTCCTCTTGAAAAGGAAATATTGCAGTGATCACACTCCTGCTTGGAAAAATAGGAGCAAGTGTGTAAATATCTTCAAGCCCAGGGTGGCTGTGTTCTCCAGAAAATGAAAATGGAGTTTTGATCTCGAAGCGACTGATGTAAGGGAAAAAAATTAAATTAAAAAGAGGGAATAAAGCAACGAGGACAAAAGGGGTTTGTATGCTGAAAGAAATACTTTATCACCTCTTATCCCAAAATGGGCCTGCACACTGAAATGAGCCAGAAGAAAAGCTCTCTCTGCCAGAGCCAGCAGGAGTTGCCATCTCATGATGAAAGGGGCTCTTCCTGAGTCCATCACCCCAGGAGAAACACATGGATAACTCTGCCTTGGCCAGTTTGATCCACTCAGGCCACGAGAGGCTTGTCAGGGCTGTGAGGAGCTCTCAGATAAAGCTGCCAGCCCCAGGACTTTGATTTCGGGAGCCAAACACAACCTGGCTCAGAGCTGCTGTCAGGAAAGTCTGATCCCAGCAGGGTTTGCAGAGGCTGAGTGCCAGTTTGGTGACTCAGTGGGAACAATTGAACCAGTCCTCCCACCGCTGGCTTGTCCTGAATGGAACCTTTGCAATCCCCCCCTGGCCACAAAGCTGGGCTCAGACTGTGCCAGGGTGTCCCAGAGGGTCATCCCTTGGTTTAGAGCCCATTTGGGATGGTCATGGTGTCAGTGAGAGCTTGCAGGACATGTTGGGTGCACTGAGCTATGGGTCAGTGCTGCTGGAAATGGGCTCAGCTTTCTGTCTCAGCCTGGCATCCATCAAGTCGAATCACTGAACCCTAAACTTGGAAAAGACCTCCAAGGCCATCAAGTCCAACCATCAACCCAGCACTGCCAAGGCAACCCCTAAACCACATCCCCAAGAGCCACATTCCCTCAACCTTTAAAGCCCTTCAGGGATGGTGATTCCATTGCCTGGGCAGCGAGATCTGAAGATTGGTAACATTTGTTCTGATTTTTATCTAATATCCAATTTAACCCTCCCCTGGTGCAACTTTAAGCCATTTGCTCTTGTACTTTCATTTTTCACCAAGGAGAAGAGCCCAACCCTGACTATAATCTGTTTTCAGAAAGTTCCCCCTGTGCCTCCTTTTCTCCAGGCTGAACTTCCCCAGCTCCCTCAGCCTCTCCTCCTCAGATGTGCTCCAGATCAAGATAAACATTTTTGATGAGGAGTTTTAATTCCTCACTGAACACTCAGCCTTTTCAGTAGAAGCAACCCTTCCTTTTCCCACTTCAGCTCAAACTCACATTTTGGACAGCATTCCTTTCAAATTCAGAACTACACTCAAGTAACAACAACAAAAAAAAAAAATTAAGAATTTCAGCATAAACTTTGAGATGCTGCAAAAGACCTCAAGTTCCAGAGCATGCTAAACTTCCACACCCAGAAACTCAGTCCTGCTCACATTTTGGTCAGCAAGAAGCAAGTGAAGAGGTGGCAGAAGTTGTGGTTCCTCACCAGAAGAAATGACCTCGAAGAGAATTCAACTCCTTGTGCTGTTACAGATTATTAAAATACCTGAGGATGAGCACACAAACTCCCAGCTTTTTCCATCAGTGGGATTTAAATCCAGCTGTGAGCAGCTGGCAGGGGTTATTCCACCTATTTTCTATATCTTATCCATCCAACGCAAGCAAACTGCAGCTCTACCATGGGACTCTTGGGTTTGGGGCCCACCACGGACCAGGACTTTGCTGTGCCAGGGGTCCAGAATTAAAATTTTAACTCCACAGTGACTTAAAACCAGCCTTAAAACTTTTTGATTGCTCAGGGAACGGTGTTAAAATAGATGGGAGACTCACACCATGGAAGAACCACCCCAAGTGAAAAAAGAATTTGTGATGCCACATGCACCACATTGAATCCAGAGTTCTGCACCCCTTGCCTGACTTTGTGTTACTTCCATGAGGATAAGTAATGTCAGGAGGAATTAGGCTTCTGTTAAAAAATAAATAAATGATTTCTGAGACAGGGGTGTGAAAGATGGAAAGTGTGAGACAATTTCAACAACTCGAGATCAGAAAAAAAAACAAAGAAAAATCATTCAAAATGCAAGGAGAGTAAAAAAAAACTATCACAAAAAATAAAAAAAAAAAGAAAGGGTTGATTTTACATTACATGCTATGCTTCCATAGCCAGTAATTTCCCTTACTGAATTTTAAGTGCTCCCACAGGATTTAATTAATCTCACTGAATTTATTTTTTTAATATGATGTGATTGTCTGGATATTGTGCTTTCTGTTTCGATTCACTTGAATTCCTATCACTTAGGAAAAGATCTCTGGTATCTCAAATATCTTGCATGTTTCTTATCAGCCTGTTTTGCCACACAGGGGACAGTCAGATGTACCATCATTTCAGGAAATTCAGACACTGGCAGAGAAAAATAGGAAGTTTTCCAGAGTGTCTGTGAATATTCCTCCAGAACTGGAAGTGAATCTAATGAACAAAATTAATTTTGAGAGTTGAAAATGGCTAATATTATACTTAATCCATTTTCTATCATCTTTTCACTTCTGCCTTCAGGGATGAAGGAGAAGTAAAATCTGCCCCCCGATCACAGTTTCTGCTGTGACTCTGACCAGAGTGGAAAAAAACCTGTGATAAAAATCCTGTGATAAAACCCCTGTGATAGAACCTCTGTGATAAAAATCCTGTGAAAAACTGCCAATCCCTGCTCAGCTGGGGAGGTGGGAGAGCACGGCCACTTGGAAATGTGCCATAAAAACAATTCTGCAAAAGCAAACGTGGTTTCTGGAAAATGTTATTTCTATGAAAACACAACTCAACTCACGTGGCTGAGGATCTTCACCTCCCACAAATTTGATCTCTATAACAAATGCCAAATTTGAAAAATATTTTTTAATGTCAGAGGAATTCCTGTGCTTGGCCTATGGTAGGTTGTGGATATCACCATCCATAAGACCTAAGAACAGCTCACACTGTCATTCCACCCATCCCATTCATTCACCACCCCCTTTTCTCTTCCCTCACACCACCTCCCCTAATCCCACCCTTTCATCCACCTGAACAACTTCCATGTGTTGCTAACTGCCCTCTTCCAAGCTTCCTCTATTTCCCCTCCCTCTTCTAATTACCTCTCTGTCCTTAATCTGCAGAACTTTTGACAGAAATACCCAGGAGCTGCTGGTGGAGGCTGGGCAGAGGGAGCTGGGGGCTCCTTGTAAATGACAATAATCTCCAAACACCATCTGTGACCCGCAGATAATTGCAGAGGAGGATGCAGCCAGCAGCCCGTCTCCAGGCAGGGGCTCTGTGTATCCTTATTTTATGTTCTTCCCTTTCTTCCCCTTCTCTTTGTAGCCTCTCTGGGCTCTCTGATCCCTGCTATTTCCTCTGAAATGTTCAGCTTGCTGGATAAAGCATCCATGACCTGCCACGCTGCAGGCAGAGCAGAGAAATTTCACCCAGCTCCTGTCTCAGGTCTCCCTTTGCTCCACCAACCACGGAATCACAGGATTGGAAGGGACCTTGAAGATTCCCTGGTTTCAAAGGAGTGGGAGTGCTTTTCCCTCTCGGTTTCTTTGATCAGCAGGGGAAATTGGCAGATACAAAGACTTGGGGATGTAAACTGAATTTTCTGAACCACTCTGATAAACTCCCTGCAAATACAGAAACCACACGCCCGTGATGTGACAGCTCATCCTCAAACCCTGACATTTGGGGACCCCCACCCTGCAAAAACCCACGGGGAGGCAAAGAAAACAGAACCTTACCTTGTGTGGAGGCTTGGTTCAGATGAGGATTGTTGATAACTTGTCTCCCCTGTGATAGAAATAGAAAGGAAAAAGGAGATATTTATTGCTTTGCTGTGTTTCAGGAGGAACTGATTTCAGCTTCACAGAGCTGGAGTCTGGTCCAGACTCAGCAGCCCCCGTGCTCCACACTCTGTGATGGCTTTAGCACATTTTGCCATGAGGAGTTCACAGCTGTCTTCACAGAAAGCTGGAATAACCCCTGGCTTCCCTCTGAATTAAAGCAGAAATCTGCTGCCCACTCACTTGGAGCCTGCTCTATCCAACCCCTTCTCACTGATGCCAGATTTCTGATCAGTGATGCCAGAATTCTGATGAGGTATGAATGGTCCCACTGAGAAATGGCAACTGCAGAATTGTTCTGAGAAGCAGAAAATCAGAGATATTGTCTGCCATGATTGTCCCAAGGATCGTGGGTATATGATATCTTTTGCTCAAGATTACAATAAAAAAACAGGCAGTGACTGTAACAGCAAATTATTCAGACAACTGTAGAAATCATGGAATATTCAATGGTCCTTGTGGATATCCACTCAGGATATTCTGTGATTCAATGATTCTGTGATTCCTGAGATGGAAGGGGGCCACAAGGATCATTGATCCAGCTCCAGGCCCTGCACAGAGACCCCAACAATCCCACCCTGTGCCTCGGAGAGTTTTCCAAACACTCCTGGAGCTCTGGCAGCCTTGGGGCTCTGCCCATTCCCAGGGGAGCCTGTTCAGTGCCCGACACCCTCTGGGGGAGGAACCTTTTCCCAATATCCAGACTAAATCTCCTCTCACACAGCTCCAGCCCTTCCCTTGGGTCCTGGCACTGGTCACAGGGAGCAGAGATTGCAGCTGCCCCTCCACTGGCCCTCAGGAGGAAATTGTGGACTGTTAAATTAAATAGCAACAACTCATCTGGGCACAATTTTAAAATTGGTTTGGCCCTGCTGCTGGAACTGGCAAACTGTCCATAGATCATTCCAAAAGAGCTGGGATGGAACCACCTTCTTTTGGGGGTGAACAGTTTGAAATTGGCCTTCACCCACCTTACGGTGCCCCTGGTGGGTGTTTGACCACACCAGGTATTTTTATACAAGTGCAAAAGTGGTGAAATACAAACACAGAACTAAAAACACCTTGTGTTTTCTGCCTGCACCACCCTTTGACCCCCAACTTAGCAGCAGTGTGGCGTGGGAGAGCTGCTCATCTGCTGCCATTTCTCATTTAAGTGGAAGAAATTTGGATTTCCCCTGACAAGTGAGAGCTGAGTGCCCGTGGCAAAAAATAGCAAATGGCAGAAGGTGGTCAGTGATACTGCATTTATACTGATAGTGGCTCCTCTCCAGTGAGCTGGAGAGAATGAAATTCAAGAAAGTAACATCTTTTTGGTGAATCTGACATCTGCTGTCATGAAAACTGGACTGAACAGCCACGGGAAAGCTCAGAAATGAAAGTAAAGGAGTGAAAAACATCTCCAGCTGTCATAAAAAGCAATGATTGGCAATTCCTCCCCTCTCCCGGGGCTCAAGATGGTTTTTACATGAGAGTTGCACCTCGAGTTTCTCTCGTGCTGGCTGCTGGCTGCAGCACTGGCAGGGGCAAGGAAAGACAAAACAACTTTGTGTCCTTTGGACAACAACAGAGGTGAACGGACTTACAAAGCTGAAACAAGAAGTTTGTCCTTTGAGGTGTCCTAAATCCTTCCCCAGTTCCTTCCTGCTCTGTGTCCATGCCAGCAGAGGCGGAGGGGGTGCAAAGGGAGCAGCAGATGTCCAAAATTTCTGGTTCTGAGCTCACCCCACGCAGGCTGGCTGCAGACCCTCTTCACTGAACCCTCTGAGGACTCACAGTGGTGAAGTTTCCATTGTGGTTTGCAGCTTTGAATCTTAGCCTGAATCTGACCCATCTTGCAAGTCAGCAACATCAGCTTGGCTTTCAAAGTGCTGATGAGAAGATATTTCCAAGTGCCAATACACTGTATTTTTTAGGGGTTTTTAATATACAGAGGTTCCTCAGAGCCCTTCCCATCCATGTCCAAAAGGGATCAGCTGGGAGGACCAGGTTTCCCAGAGAAGTTCTGGCTACCTCATCCCTGGAAATGTCCAAAGCCAGGTTGGACAGGGCTTGGAGAAACCTGGGGTTGTGGAAGGTGTCCCTGCCCAAGGCAGGGGGTGGAATTGGATGGGCTTTCAGGTTCTTTCCAACCCGAATAATTCTGTGATTTTAAATATTGCCTGCATCACTCCAGATACCAACTGAGCTGTGGGGGGATCCCAAAAGGACACAAAACTGCAGGCTTACCTTGGGTGGGGCAGGAGGAGGTTTGCCCCTGGTTTTTGGGTTGCCTCCAGAAGTGTGTTTCTCACTGGGCATCAGCTGATTTTTGCTGCCAAACAACCCCATCCTGGAAGGAAGAGCAGAAATGGTTTTTAATGAGACTGCTCTTGGGGAAAGGTGCAGGCACTGAGGGGCAAAACAGTCTTTGCATTCATGAAGAACAAGGTGGAGAAGTTCAGAATGCAGGAATATGGGACAGTGAAGAGAGGAGTAAAACCCATCCTGTCTCCTGCCCTCCTGCTGCCTTGGACCTTGTGAACCCCATGGTTTCTGTTCCCACATGACTCGGGTTCTTCACACTTTGCAAATGAGGTTCAGACAGACACTATAAATCACCAGAAAAAACAGAAAAAAAGAGGCTCCAATGACTGCCTTGGATATATCCCCTCTCCAACTCCAAGATCTCCACCTGATACTGAACATGCTCCAGAGCTGGGTGATGCCAGAGGGATGAAGACAGATTTATCAATAGCCCTGTGCTGAGCTGTTCAGCTGCACCAGGGCTTCAGGAGTGTCACACAGTCCCTTCCCTGAACGAGCCACCCCAGGCTGCTCAGAGCTGTCTGCAGCTCGTGTCCCTCCCACGCAGCGAGGGCAGCGCGGATGTGGCCGCACACGGAGCCCGTCCCGCTGCTCCTCACGTTTCAGCAGCAGGGACTCACACTGGGATTGTCCAGGAAGCCACAGCACCTCTCTGCCCCTTTGGAACACTAAAAGAAGTTTAAGGAATGTGGTGCAGCTTGCATCTGCCCTGCCTGTAAAGTGTGGGCTGAGGGCTTGTCTCATCCATCTCAACATCTGGTGCTTTTTGATGTGCTCACACCACAAGGTGTGGCTCTCCCAGAAATCAGGGATTAGGTTTCCCTACATCCTATGGATGTCTCAGACCTCCTGGACACCTCAAGGATCACGAGACACAAATGAATCAAACCCTTTCCAAGGATCATCACCTGGTTTGCATCAAGGTTTCCAAACTTGGGCTTGAGGACTGTTTGAATTTCATGCTAGAAATGTAATTTCAGCTCCAGTCAGGAATTCAAGGATAATAATGGGTCTGGGTAGCCAAAATGGCCAAACTCTGCTTGGAGCCTCAAAAATGAAGGAGCAGATGAAGCCAGCATTGCTGAAGTACAACATCCAGTGCCAAAACCTGTCCCACCCCTGCTTTGAACCAAAGGCTTTGGAAGGTGTGGGCTACATGCCCAAAACCCCCCAAAATTCAAACTCTGAATACTCATAGATGTGCACAGACACACTGACTCCTATTCTTGCCAAAACACCTCAAGCTCTGCAGTGATCATGGAGGATCAGGGACCTCAGGTCCAGGGACACCCCCCAAATGTCAGTCTGTGTCTTGGTAGTCAGACTCCAACCAGTGTGCTCAAAAAAGCTCCCAGCAAGCCAGAATCACAGGAAAAATTATTCCAGTAAAAGCAACTTCTTTTGCTTTCTAGCACAGATCTAATATTTCAAAATCTGGGACTCTGAAATGAGGTTTCTAATAGAGCTGTCACAGTCTTTTAAGGCTTTTTTTAAAATGTCTTCTCCCTTCTGCTTTCTTTTTATTATCACCGATGAGATGTGCAAAATAGAAGGAACTGGTGAAATATATCAGGACGGCCTGATACACACCTTCCCCCCCATCCAAAACTTTTTCATCTCTGAGATTTCCTTTGACCTGGGTTTACAGATGGCCCATCCATCTGTCCCCAGGCCTGAGCTCTGCTCCAGGCACTGACAGCATGGTTGGGGGGGGGGGGGTTTCACCTATTAAATCAACCAGAGCAGTTCCTCAGTTCCTGCAGCAATTTCATTTTCATTTGGCAGCCTCCAGATTGCACCCAGAGCTTGCTCTGCTTAGCAGATCTGGTGGTGCAAAGGCACATGATTTACTGGGGGAACTTTTCCTGCTCTTCCACTCACAACTTTGTGCCAGGATTTCAGATTCTGGATTGTGGGGGTTTTGCCACGAGAGTGGCTGGAATTTTCTTTTCACATAGGGAGCAGCAAGGTATCATTTTAAGTCAAGGCTGGATGGTGACCAAGTTTTAGCTATCATTCATTACCAACTGTGAAAGACAGAAAATCACCTGTAAGTTAGACATTGATTTGTTGTCCTTGTTATGATCTCACTGGAAAATCCTGGGATCTCTGATAAATTCTGCTCCCAAATGAGAGATAATTCATGCAGCTGCCACATTTTTGGCAGATTTAGGGAATGTGAGACACAGCACGAGTCAACAATTTGCTTTGACTGCCAGTCATGTCACAAAGATGATCTTATGAGAGGATTGACAAATCATCCACGGGCTCATGGATGTTTCTTTTGGGGTTTTCAGTTGCTCTCAATAACTGATGGCAACGAAAGATATTTGGGCCATCAAATATATCCTCCCACACATATCCTCCCTCTCCCCTTCCGCTCAGTGTAGGGCAAGGTAATTCGTCCAATCATAAGAACACTGGGTGCTCATATAATTAATGGAATTAATAATAAATAATGAATAAATTATTATTATTATTACTGTTATTATTATTACTGTTATTATTATTATTATTAATATTATTAATATTAATAATAATATAATATGTTTGCAATTATTTTGGGGCCTGTAAAAGGGTATAAAATGCAGTTGGACATTGGACCCACTGGACCAACTCATCTTCCAAAATAGAAGGCAGCTCCTGAGTGGGTCCTCACCCTGGCAGGGACACCTGTAGGGCATCCAGCCCAAAGACAGGGAACACTCATTTTTGGGTGGGTAAGTAAAAGCTCTCAGTTCTGGTCAAATACAGAGATAAATCCTAAAGTAGCTCCATAGGTGCTTTGCAATTGTGGATTCTGCAGGGCTAAAGACTGAAAATCTGCACTTTTCTAGCTGAACTTGCTGATGTTGTCATGCTTTAGTCATAGCCTGTTGACCAAATCTGAGGCTGAGTGGAGTGACCCACGTTTAGATTTCTTTGAGCAATTTAGAAAATGAGGAGGTCTCACGACTCAACAGGAGAAACTATGACCTGGTGGCACTATAGCCATTGCAATAAATAATGGAGCTGTTATTTAGATAATAATTGGCAATATTTACTGTATTAGCCATAAATCTAATCATAATAACCCACATCATCACTGTGCCCTGCTTCTCCCACTGGGCCAAGAATCTTCTTTTGGTGACGGCGCTGGTGGGAAAGGCCTGGAGGAACCTCAACCTCAGCAAGTCCCACCTGGGCTTGGGGCCATCCCAGCTCCTCTGGCAGGGTTTGAGAGGAGCAGGGACCATGACTTGACCTGTGGGGACACTGCAGCCCTCTCTGCACCCTGCTGAGACTGGAACACCTCTCTGCAGCCGTGCACAGGCTCAGCCTTGTCCCCACTGATGTGTCGGTGACACAGCCGTGCAGAAGCAGCTCAGAGAGGGAAACAACACAGCCCACCTCGAGAAAAGGCTCCCACAAAGGCCACTCACCCCCACCCACGCACAGAAGGGGTTAGAACAGCTCTGGGCCTTCACAAAATCCACCAGTCCCACTCTCCCGGCTGCCTCTGACAGATTTGGCCACGAAAGCCACCATCCTTTGGGTCAGCAGGTGTTTTACAAAACCCAAAATATTGTTATTGGATACAGAAAGCTGCTGGTGAGCTCCCAGCCCACAGCTGGTGAATCTTCCAATTGTTAAAAAGTGATTTTTTTTTAAAAATAAAGGCAACTGAATTGAGTGTACATCATACCAATCTGTTTTGCTTCTGATCAACGCTTTTAAAAATTGCCTTTGCAAGAAAAAACAAATGAGAAAAGCCACTCAGAGTAGTTCTCCCACCCTGGTTTTGTTTTTTTTTTCCAGTAGAAAGAAGTGCTGAGAAGACCACAATAACTCAGAAATTCATGGAAAATTCCTTTTGTGAATTTATATTTTTTTGCATCTAAAAATGTTGGTTTTATTTGATAACTAAGAGGGGGAAAACTTTTTTCCTCGTACCTCTAAATTAATAAAACAAGTTCTTTTTTAAGTGACCAAAAATCAAAGCAGAACAAGAAGAACAAAAAAAGTTTTAAGGCAACACAAAGTTTTTTGCAGGAACTTTCCAGGAAGTTTTTCCATATCCCTCTTCATCAGGGAATGAACTGATAGGACAAGGAGTATTGGTTTTAAGCTGAAAGAGGGAAAATTTAGGTCTGATATACAGAAGAAATTTTTCCCTGTGAGGGTGGGGAGGCCCTGGCATGGATTGCCCAGAGCAGCTGTGGCTGCCCCTGGGTCCCTGGAAGTGTCCAAAGCCAGGCTGGACAGGGCTTGGGGAAACCTGGGACAGTGGAAGGTGTCCCTGCCCATGGCTGGGAGTGGAATGAGAGGAGATTCAAGGTCCCTTCCAACCCAAACCATTCTGGGATTTTATGATTTTATATGCATAAAAAAATAGCAAAAACCAGCTTTAGAAACAAAATGATGGAATCTTTGGGGTGGTCCTATACAGGTCCAGGAGCTGGGGTTGATGATCTTTATGGGCCCCTTACGACTCGGGATATTCTACAATTTTATGAGCCCAGCTTAGCTGCTGCCAGGTCATGAGTAAAAAAAAAAAAATGATTCAGAGATGTTCTGGAAGAGCCAAGCTGAAGAAGCCAACAGAACCCAGGACAATGAGCTCTGTGGTGCAGCCAGCCCTGAATTTGTGGGACAGATGTGCAGGTCACAGGAACATTGGATGCATGGGCAGAACCTCTAAAATGGGCTGGGTGCCCACATTGGGCAATGACAGAACTCAATTTTAGCAGCCTTCAAGGGGTAGATGAGGTGGCATTTTGCCTACAAAGAGGTGGATGCAGGTTCATGTGTTTCTGCAAGAATGGGTCAAAAGGAGCTCTTCTGAACATTATAGGATTATAGAATATCCTAAGTTGGAAGGAACCCACAAAGATCATTGATCCAACTGCAGGCCCTGAACAGAGACCCCCAACAATCCCACTCTGTGCATCCTTGAGAGCATTGTCCAAACTCTCCTGGAGCTCTGGCAGCCTTGGGGCTGTGCCCATTCCCTGGGGAGCCTGTTCAGTGCCTGACCACCCTCTGGAGGAAGAACCTTTCCTTCACATCCAACCCAAACCTCCCTGGACTCAGTTTCCCACCATTGCCTCAGGTTCTGTCATTTCAAAGCTTTGCCCATCTCATTTTTACCGTGAGCAGCTCTGCATCACCTGCTGCTTTTAGCTGCTTTCGTCTACCAGGGCAAAAGAGATTTAAAGTAATTTCTGATGAGAATCCAGCACTTTCTGCAAAAGGGGTGTGGAGGACACTGACAGGCAGCCTTGGGATTGCATGGGCAGGTACAGGAAAGGAAACAAGACCAAATCAAGCAGAAAAGCAGAAGTCTTGGCTCACCACTTGCCTCAACACCATGAAGTTGCCATGGAAAAAGAGGTTAAAACCCAAGTAAGCCAATAGAGTTTCACTCTGAGGGCAGCTCAAAAAAAAAAAAGCCCCTAAGCCTACTGAAATCACAAAATGAGCCCCCTTTCCGACCAGATTCTGTGGTGGGCACAACAAAGAGTTTAAACAGTTCACCAAGATCAGATATTTTCATTCATTTTAAAACTTAAGGATGTTTCCTTTTTTTAAGAATACATTTTTAAAAGGAAATGGGTTCAAAAACCGTAAAAAAACCCAAACTTTGAAAATGCAGATCTAGCCTACTATGAAGGGTTTTAAATGTTGAATTTCCCTTTGCAAGTCCTCCCCTGTCCTGAAAGAATTGCTGAAATCAATTCACTTCAGATGCAATAATTTAAGTATTCCAGATTTGCATTTTTGCATCAGTGAGGAACGAAAAAGTTCAGTAAAAAAACATTTCCTCCGGTTCTGAGAACATCACAGATGCATTCAATTCTCTTTTCCCTCAATAAAATAGCTCCTTAGAACATTTCCTGACCTAGCACCCTTGGATTGCTTTGAAAGACACAAAACTGAAGAATTATTGAAGATCTTGGTGGATCAGCTCCTTAAGTAAAAAGGAAGATTTGCTGCTGAATCGGTTTTTGCTGTGACAGTTTTCTACTTCTGCTGGGTTTCGGTGAAGTCCTTTTTAGATCATATTTTGTAATAATTTGCAACTTGGTTGCTAAGAGGAGGCAAGAAGACAACTCTGAACTGATGTGCTGTGCTGTAAAGAGCCCTGAAACCATGAGCAAGGTCTGTCTCAGAGGCAGAGGGTGGAGGCTGCAGCCATCCTCTGTGACATGGTGGCCAAAGCCTGGCTGCCCCATCCCTGGGAGTGTTCAAGTCCAGGGTGGGTGAGCCTTGGAGCAACCTGGGATAATGGAAGGTGTCCCTGCCCATGGCTTTAAGGCTCCCAATCCGAACTAAACCATTCTGTGATTCCATAATTCCAGCACTGCAGGAAGTTCCTGTGAAGAGCTGGAGAGCCCAGAGCAAGAAGCATCGTGGTTCTTGCTGGGGAGTGTTGGGTTTCCATGCAGCATCCTCACTGGAGAACTGGTGATATCCTGCTAGCAGTGCCCAGACCCCATTCCAGTCCTGATCTTTGGTGAATACCAGGTTGTATTTGTGTAATGAGGGCTCTGTCAAATACTCTGGTCCATGCCAAAGGTCCTTGAAGGGAAGGTGAAGAACCCCAGGAGCAGCTGGGCTCTCCTGCTGAGGTGAGGTGCTGGTGTTTGGGCTGATCCATCATAAAAACTCTCACACCCAGAGAACCCCAAAGCAGCTGTAGCTGCCTCCTTCTCTTGGCCCATCTCCTCCTTCCCCATCCCAGTGCATCCCAGCTCCCTGCCTTGGACTCTGTCCAGGTCCCGGTCTCGAGCACAGCCAGTGTGGCCAAATTGTCTTGGAAATATCTGTTCCCTGGCAGCCCAGGGCAGACAGACAGCAAATCCAGGAGCTTTGTGGTCCTGTCATTTATCCCTAAGTGAGGGGCACACAGTTCAGGAAAGAGACTGAAGCCCACTGGCTTATTTTAGGATCTCCTGCTACAATCCAAGCCAGTTTTCCATTTCTATTACAATTTATATCTGCCCTAAATCTACCATTTTTCTTAGGCCATGATTTTGCAGGTGAAGCTGGCCCAAGCAAGCAAACCAAGCAGAAAATCCATCTGTTCCAGGCCTTTCTGAAGAGCTGGGACAATCTATGGGAGGCTGTGTGAGGCTGGGGGGCTGTGGGAGTGCACAGATTTCCAGGACCTTGAGTTTAAGCAGATGCAGAAAGTTTTTTGACAGGGAATTAAAAAAAAAATAAAGAGAAGAAGATAATAAAAGCTTCTTGCTCATTCCAGAAGAAGAAAACAGCCTCCTGTTGCCAGAGATGTTGCCAGAGATGTGGGCAGTGAACCAAAACATCTGTCTGGAGGAAAAATGTCTGCTTACATTGAGCTTTGCATCCCGCTGGAAGCCAACAGATGCTGGGCTGGGCTGCAGGAAGCTGCAGGCCAGGAAACAGAGCCAGGGATCAGGGCCTTGGGGAGGGGAAAAGCAGGAGGGCAGACTGCTTATCCCACCTCCCTTCATGCTTCCCTCATGAGCTCAGCCCAGGCAGCAAGGTGGGAATGTCTCTGGGGCAGTGGGGTGGGCAAGGAGGAGGATGAGTCCAGGAGAATGAGGCTCATCCCTCTGGGTACCTCCAGACACTCTGGGGTTCTTCAGGTGGGACAGGTTTTGTGACAAAACTGCACTGCCCAACAGCACTTCCTGCAGAGCCTGGAATTTCAACCTGAATTTCAACTCAAATCTCTTTCTGCCCAAAGTGGGTGCTGGCCAAACCGTGGGTGGGTCCTGGGTGAGCTGGGGCACAGCAGGGAGAAATCCCCTCTGCAGGCTAAACCTATCTGGCACCCAAACCCTATGGAAGTGGGCACAGAATCCCTGATGCTGCATTCCACACACTTGGCAGACACATCACAGGGATCTGTAGGGATATGGGGAGGTCCTGGCCCTCCCAGCCCTGAGAATATGAGGAGATGGATGGGCTCCATCCCCTGAATGTGGCCACCCAAACTTCTTCCCTGGGAAAGGCCCTTCCTGGAGGCCCTGCATCCCAGAAGATGAGTTTTCCTAGGAAGAGGACAGCATTTTATAGGACCCAGAGGAGAAATGAACCTGGTGGCAGGCTGGTGCTCAGAATTCAGTTCCTTGGATCGGGTCTCAGAGGGAGTGATGCCCCTTCCCAGCACACTCAGCTGAGGCAAAGGGCTAAAGGGAAGGATGTACATCTCCAGTTCCTCACCCGAACACCTCCAGCTGCATGCCAGGAATACCAATGGGATAACAGAACACTTCCCTACTCATCCCAGCTGTGTCCAGCTCCTGTCAACCTTCCCCACACATAAATCCTCTCTCTCCTCCAGGCCCTGGGTGAATGGGGAGGATGGGAGTGCCAGGATATGCACACCTGACACTTCTTTGTCCTCCCCTCCTTTTGCAGCAGAGTGAGGGAGCAGCATCCCTGCAAACCATCCCTGTGTGCCAGATCCAGCAGGCTCTGGGAACCACCTCCATCATCTCTCTAACCCGCAGATTGTGGGGAGAGGAAATAGGACAAGGAGGGATGGGAGAGTGGATGGAGACTGAGAAAAACCTGCTGGGCTTCTCCCCACCCTCAGGGGAACGTGGATGGGGGTGGGATGTCCCCGACTTGCCTGCTGCCCACGCTGCTGCTCCTGGGGACGCGCTCCGAGGACGCGCGAGCCGCTGGTCGGACCCATGACAGATGCTCCATGGGGCTGAAGGCCCTTCCCAAATTTTTCTCTCAGAGGCCCCTGGCTTCCACCACATCCACACCATCCGTGAGACCAGCAGCTTTACACCCCCCGGATTGCAGGAGCAGCCTGGTTTTGCAAATGCTTTTAATGGGATTTCTTTTTTTAATCAGGTCTTTGTGTCAGAACTGACTCTTCTCTCTCCCTCCAAGGATTCCTTGCTCTATTTTGATTATAAAAATGATCACCTGGGAGGGGGTGGGAGTTGCGCTTCCCAGACAACCTGGCCAATGAAAATAACAATGAGGAAGGAGAGGAACACAAAGAGAATCAACACAAACCCCAGCAAATGCCACAGGCTATTAACAGCTGTTGTTGAAAACAGTGAAAATTACTGTGAATGGATTGTGCTTCCACTATGCAAACCACCAAATTCTAGGAGACAACCCAACAAACTGGCTTTGCAATGATCTTTCCTTTCTGTGACTAAAAAAAGCCCTTCTACTGATGAAACACATCATGTTCCAGCCAGACCCATCCCTCTACGAACCTACTCAACCATAGCAGCGTGGTCTAACAAATTCAGACCTGGCCAGGGACTTGTGGGTGGCTCTGAGGAAGTGACTTTCTCACTTTGCCTCAGCATGTTCAATTGAGAGCCTGAAAATCTGTCCTGGGAGACACACGTTGTATAAGAAGCAGGATTTATTTCTACAGAGGCTTCCTATGGTGGGAGTGTGACGAGCTGGCTCCTCTGGGGTGTTTTCAACGTATTTTCTTAAGCGGTTGCAAACACGAGGCCCCCAAAAACCACCGTGGCGGCCTCTTTGGTCACTGCATGGCGTCATCTCTGCGTTGTAAGTGACAGCAGGAGGGAAAAGGACACTGGGTCTCAGCCAGCCCGAGGCTGGGATGACCTCACAGGGTTGACACTTCAGCTGCCCCCACTGAGCAGCACAAACACGGCCGACATCTGCGGGGTGTGATGCACCAGCTAAAGGTCACCCCACGCTGGTGGGGTTGTTTACAGGAGGGAAAGCTCCACGGGGCACATCTGAGGTCATGGCAGGAGACCTTTACCAGCCCCAGGACACAGGGACAGCAAGAGGGTGGCTGAGGACACGATGGTGTGTGAGGTGGGGGGGCTGCTGCAGGGTGGATGTGGCTGGTGCCACCTCTGGGAACACGGGATGGGAATCAGCCTTGGCTCTGCTCCTGACAAAGGAAGAGAACCCCACGGAGGGCTGCAAGTCTGGGCCGCACACAGGGGCCTGCAAGTCCTTGGGGGTCACACTGAGTCCAGCACAGAGTCTCAGAACCTCTAAATCCCAGAATCCCAGAATCCCAGAACCCTAGAATCCCAGAATTCCAGAATAATTTAGGATTGGAAGGGGCCTCTGGAGATCACTCAGTCCAACCCTCTTGCTAAGGCAGGATCACCTCCAACAGGTGACACAGGACCATGTCCAGGTGTGTTTGGAATGTCTCCAGAGAAGAAACTCCACGCCCTCCCAGGGCAGCTGTTTCAGTGCTCTGATACCTTCAGTATAAAGAATTTCTTCATCATGGTTGAGGTGGAACTTCTTGTGGTTTATTTTATGTCCATTTCTGGTCACCCTGTGGCTGGGCACCACTGGAAAGAGCCTGACACCATCCCCTGACACCCTCCAAGCCTGGGTGACACTGAAGACAATCAGGACAGACACCCAGCCCAGCAGGCCTCAGCAAGATGTGCCTGCTCTTAGAGACACAGAAATGAGGAAGCCCTTGCAGATTTGCCAAACCTCCCCCTTGCCAACTGGCATTTTCCCTTCCCAATTCTCCTCCAGCTGAGGGCAGAGGATGGAGGTGGAGCTGCTCATGTTTGGGGTTGGGGAAAAAGAGGATAGTGTCAGGTTAGCTGGAGTGCTTTGAGCTTTAGGACAGGGCCTCACCATTTGGTGGGTGCCCTCTCTTTGCTAAATGAGCTTCACTTCCTATCCCTGTGAAAAGGGAAGTTGCTCTTTTAGAAAGCTGCTCTCATCCACCGCTGAGGTGGGAAGGAGGAGCTACCACGAGGTGCAGCAAGGGCTGAGCACTGAAGCAGCGCCTGCCAAGTCATCCTGGGGACAGGGACAGGGATGGCAGCTCCAGGCAGAAACCTGCTTCTGGTCTGAGACATCTTCACTGCTGGCAGCAGGGAAAACCCAGCAATGCTGCAAAGGCTCTCCCAGTGATGGCCGCAGCTCAAAAACAAGAATTAAAAAATAAAAAGGATTGGATGTGGTGCAGTTTGCCTGCTGCACCCCAGGGAGGTCTTTCTGGTATCTGAGGTGTCCTGTGGGTCACCTGGGGCACATCCCTTCATCCTGAGGCCTCCTGTGTTTCCTCCAGCCTGGGGATCTCATGGCCATGAGATGGAGATTCTGGAGTTCAGAAGCCCAGACAATTTACTTCTGCACCCCAGGGGTATCCTCTGAAGGCAGCTGGAGGGGGAACCCTGAGAAACCCTGAAAAGGGGCACTGAAAAGAGAGAAAGCCTCTCATTTGCAGCTCCCAGTCCCTCCAGATGGGCTCCATCTGTGCCTGTTCCCCCGTGAGGCTGTGGTCCCACCCAGCCAAGCAGGGTCTCTCTGGTGGTGCCTTCCACCCTGCTCTCCTACGTCAGCCCCCAGATGTTCTCCAGTGTCTTTGCAGGCCCCTAGACAAGTATGGAATCACGGAATTACAGCATCACAAAATAGTTTGGGTTGGAAAGGACGTGAAAGATCATCCAATGCCACCCCCTGCCACGGGCAGGGACACCTTCCACTGTCCCAGGGTGCTCCAAGCCCCATCCAACCTGGTCTTGGACACTTCCAGGGATCCAAGGGCAGCCACAGCTTCTCTGGGCACCCTGTGCCAGGGCCTCCCCACCCTCACAGGGAAGAATTTCTTCCTAATATCCAATCTAAACCTACCCTCTGCCAGTTTGAAGCCATTCCTGGGAAAGTCTCCTTCCAGATGACCCCACAGCCCCCCAGGATGACCCCACAGCCTCTTCCTGCAGCAATGCCCATCCCATGGCATTTTATCCATTTCACACTGAGCCAAAGGCATTCCTGGTGGGATTTCAGCTGCCAAGGTGACTCCTCTTTGCTCCAAACCCTCCAAGAAGGATGAAGGCACCTCTGCTTTCCCAGCTGGTCCCCAGGACTGCTTCCCCATCCTGCTGCTGCAAAAGCTGGCAGCTCATTTCCTCCAGACTTTGTTTTCATGGGCTGGCCAAGCTTTTCTCTTCCCTTTTAGCAATGAGAAGTCTCTTTACCATCAGAACCTCCCTGTTCCCACTCCTCTGGCAGATTAAAGGCTTATTGACAGTGTCCTGCTGCTCTTGGAAGACGCTGATGTTTTATAACCAACCCACCAGGCTCCATTTTGAGAGCCCATTTTTGGAGCTCTCCGAGGACTTTCTGAATGCTGAGGCAGCATCTCAGATACTAAACCAGGCAATATTGGTGCTCTTTTGCCACTCTTAAATATTTGGTGGCTGCATCCAAGCCCTTGGTGGTCCCCAGAAGCTGTGGTGGCTCCTGGACTCTATTTATCCATGTATGTTAATTACATTTATTTAAAGTCTATGCTGATTTCACCAGCCCTCCTGTTGGCTCTCTATTTTCCACGAGACAGGTTATGTCTTTTTTAGTGGTTTGAAGGAAAACAGAGGATTTTCCCTGATTCCATCCCTGTGTTTGGGATGACACTCAGACACAGGCCCCAGGTGAAGATGGGCTCCCTCTTGTTTCACTACCATTCTTTATTATTAAATCCCATCAGTTTTGCAGGGATATCTCCAGGGAGTGGGATGAAAATGCAGGTTTTTCTTGATGGCAGCTGGCAGATATTCTGCTAGTAATTGACACAAAGAGATTTTTGTCTGGATCCCGTGAGGAAAAGCCTTTTCAGACAGAAAAAGTGACTCCTACCCAGACCAGTCCTCCCTGCCAGGCTTGTCCTACACTCACAACGTGACTATTCTTAGCTACTTGCAGCAGCCAAGACCTGTCTCAATATTATTTCCTTTCTGATGCTCATAAAGAAAGCAGAAACCCATTACTTTTTAATCCCTTATCCAAAATTAGAAGATTAACCCGATTTTCGGAATTAAAATAATATCAAAACATCCTTGTGGTGCTCAAAGGAGGCAAAGCCAAACCTCACAATCAGGTTTGTCACAGAAATTCATTATTTATGGCACTGAAGTGATGGGGCTGATCCACTCTCCCGTTACACCACATTTGATCTGGACCTAGTTTATTGCTTTAGAGCCAGAATAAATCTTATTTCCTAACATTTCTTGCTTTGCCAGTGTCCATGCTTTGCCTGGCATCAGCAGTACTGCACTAAAACAACCAGGATTTTTCTCACCTGGTTAGGACCAGTCTTGTACAGTCCCACATTCACAATTCCCTTCCACTCACAGTTATTACTCCTTGGCAGACCACTCAGTGACTTTTAGAATGCTTTTTTCCAACTTTTTCACCACAGTTTTCAGGGGAAAAAAGCATTCCATAGGAAATCACCACTTTTCAAGAGGTTCTGTCACAGAAACACCACGAATATTGGCACTTTTCACTGGAAAAAAAGAAGAAGAATTGTGCAAGTTTGCTCCATTAATGCCTCAAGCAGCTGTGCTCTTCTTCCTCTGCTTCTAAAATGGTCAAGGCCAAATATGCAAGAGACAGCCAGGAAAAAATGTTGAGATAAAAGTCAATTTAAAGCTTTTCTATCAATTTCTCTACATGCTTAGCACGGCATCACTTCTCCCTCTTTCAATCACTCATTGCAGGTGGCACCTTGATTTTTCCACAGCCTCTATTCAAAGCCCACTTCTCAAGCACCATCCTCCCACAGACACATTTTGAGATGTTCTGCCCCAAATTTCAGGGTTCCTAGTTGTTCACATAACCCTGGATGCCACCATGGCTCAGGTGCTGGGCACAGAACTGTCTGGGCTGGAAGAATTCCCACAGCTCCTCTGCACCAGGAATTTTGTCAGGTTTTTTTTCCCAGCCCAGGTTTTGTGGAGAAGAAGGACCTTCCATGAAGGAGGAAACACCATCCTGTAGTAAATTTGGACCATGGGGACAAATTTCCTCTTTTACCTCTTGGCTGTAAGGTCCTTTTATCAAGGGACAAAGAGTTTTTCACCCAACCTTTATCCACCAAAATCATTCCCTGTTCTGCCATCACCAAGGCAGACCAGACATTCCAGACACCGAGTAATTTTTAATTCTTCTCTGCTCATTAAGTAGCAAAGAATTCATTTGTGAGCCATGTGTTTATTATTTCTGCTGTGTGTCCTACGTGCCTGACACACAGGACCCCAGGGGTGCTGCTTTTTGATCAGTAACACATTCCAGGGCTTCCAGAGGAGCAGAAATGGTCAGTGAGGTTGGGTCAGATGTGGAAAACTATTTTATAAGAATGTAAGCAAACAAATAAAGAGGGGGAAATGCAGGGGGATGAGTTTGAAAAGCACATTCCAGTTCAGAAGCCACGGGTATTTCACAGGGTGGCAGAAACGTGGGACTGGCACCACAGAAATCATTAATCTCAGAGAGCCCCTAACTTGTACTTCAAAGCTTTCAGTGATGGAAATTCCCACTGCTTCCTATCAATCTATCCCAGCCCTCCAATTCCCATAGCCTTAAAATGATTTCCTGATGACCACCACTAATTTCCTTCACTGAAAAACTCATGACTGCCTGTCCTGCCCGTGCTGGATGTCCCATCCCTGTAAGTGTTCAAGTCTAGGGTGGACAGGGCTTGGAAAAACCGGGGATTTTTGGGTAGAAAATGTCCTTGACCAGGAAGTTCGAATGAGCTGATCTTTAAGGTCTCTTCCAACACAAACCATTCCATGATTCCACAGTGGACAGCAAGTTTATTCCCTCCCTCTTTGCTGTCTCTCCAGCAAATGAAGCAACATAATTTCTTGCAGTAATTCCACACAGTTCACACTTCCCACACCTTTGCTCAGCCGTGTCCCTCTCCTTCAGGCATTTATCACTGGGTTTGGAAGTTTAAATAGGCAAGGCCACAATGCTTTTGAAATTAAAATTTGCCAGTATTAACAAAGAAAAAATTGCTCTGTAAAACCACAGGAACACTGCTCAGTTGCAAATTTTCTTGGAAAAAACGAAAAAACTCTTTCTTTTTTTTTTTTTTACTACTGAACAAGGCGCTGCTGTGCTTTCATCTTGGTTTTTGGTCGTGGGGGAGATTTTTTGGCTGGACATTGTGATGGATTTAAACCTGATATGGAAAATGGGCTGACCTCTGAGAACAAATGTCTTGTCCAGCATGAAACACTGGAATTCTAGTTTACATTCCCATTTATTTTTAAGCAAGAACTGTGACCCTGCATAGCCTGTTTTGTCCAATGATGCAACTGCTCCTTCCACAGACAGCATCAGGACCCCAGGGCTGTAATTTGTTGCCAAGACCTCTGCAAGGGGGAATTTCATTTTTTTTTACCCCCACAGCTACTTCTGATCTTGCAATGTGGTGTCAGCCTAATGAAAAAATCTGACTTGCACCACACGGGATTAAGACATGGATGGAAACTTCGGGGCTGGAGAGGATTCCTGTAGGATTTAGCCCCGGGTGTCCTGAAAGATTTTTTTGCCCATGATAGAATCCAGCAGGAAATGTTTGGCTACAAGGGAACTCACCCACATGGAGGCAATGCTTGCTTGCCTCCAAAGGCTCATGGACCGTGGAGGAGCAGTGAGGAAAGTCCTTATTTAACACAGATGGAATGGGAAGAATGAGGGGAAAGAAGGAGGGTGAATAATGATGAAGTAACTGTGCCCAGGATTTACTCCTACTCTGCTCAGCATATCCCTGTGATCCCTGTGAAATCCATCCATATGAACCCCCCCTTTCCACACCTGAGATGAGAGAAAACCTGGGCTGTTTCTGAAAATGTCCTCAAGGCCTTTTGGGATGCTGATGTGCCCATCAAGGCACCGAAGAGAATTAAAGGTTGAAAGGTCAGTCAGGAGGAAAGTCCCAAAGCAGAAATAAAGGAGATGGTAGTTGTGTCTGAAAGGGACACACAGCACAAATTAGGAGGGAATGGGATGCCCATCCTGGGATATTGTGTGTTTATTTAAGAGGAGCTGGGAGCACACGATCTCAGCTGAAAGCCCGGGGTATTACAGCATCCCAGAACACCCCACGCTGATTAAACCCAACACAGGAATTCATTGGAAAAGGAGATGAAGAATAATCAGCAGCACCTTTGCAAAATTTTCACTTAAATATGCCTTGGGTCTTTCTTCCTCCACAAGAAAATTCAGGTTTTGACTTTGCAATCCTCACAGGGCAGCAATAGCCCTGTATTGGCAGAACAAAACAAGAATGGGCCAGAAGGGGTTTTTTCACTGATTTTTGGGTACCATTATAATGAAAACGCTGCAGGAGGTCTGGGAGAAGAAAGCAGAATATGAATGAGAAACCACAAGCTCTGCAGCCCTCAAATCTTCTGATAAAAATGACCTAAACCTTGACAGAATGACTGACCAAGCATATTAATGAGGGTGCCTGGGCTGCCCTGCAGCTGTCCTTTTTTTATTCCTCATTTCCATCTGCCTTCTCCATCTCCAGCACGTACCCAAGCCGGGACCACGTGCATGTGCTCTGCATGCAGCAGGAACCCTCACTGCTGGCAGTGTTAAAGTTCTGTTAAATTTCAGAGCAGCCCATCACAAGAGGTTAGAAATAGCCCCAAATCATGAGTGGGGTAACTAAAGCACTTTGAAGAGCGTTCAGTGGGGCACAATGGGCCACAAAGCCCTGAGGGAACACCTGAGGAGGTCTGAGATGCAAATACCCTACAAGACAGCAAGTGCTATTCCCTCCCAAAAGTGCCACAGCAAGCACAGGAAGATATCTTGAAATATCCATGCTCCAACTTAAAGCTCTGGAGTTTTGAGCCTGACCTAAATTTTAATCAGGAATGAAAGTTATAGGATTAGTGCAGATCCTGGGAAGTGATCAGGGTAGATGAAGCAAGTCCACTCTTCCTATAGCTCCGTTGGAGATTTCCAACTTTGCCAGAAGCTTTGTCTGCAAGCAGCATTAACTTTGCAGTGGTTTTATCAGATTCAGTGGAGGAGCTGGTGAAAACAAAATATTGCATCCAGTGAGACCATTTAAACCATCTGTGGGGTGGAAGGAAGGCAAAAACTCTCAAAAATCCCAAATGTTCATCTCTACAAAAGAGGAATTGAAGATTCGACTCTTCCCCGCACTGTCTGCAGCACCCAAAGGTTGAGCACCCAAACTTCCACCTTCCCTCTGCTTCAGAACTGGGTCTCTGATTTCACTTTCTCCTCTCACTCTCATTTCCAAGAGATGCAGTTGGATAAAACTCATTTAATCCTGACTGTCATCTACTTTCATGATTTTTAAGAGAAAAAAAGGTTGATCTGTGCCTGAGAGAGAATGCACTGGGTGAGCCTCTGACCTGGAGCATCAGTCCCACCTCAGAACATTCCCAATCCCAGCAGAAGGAAAGACAGACGCAGCCCCTATCCTGGTCCAAAACAGCAGTTTGGCTCATTGGACATCACACCCTAAAGGCTTTAATAACCACTGGACCACAAATGGACCTTTAAAGCTTTAAATACCCTAAGAGAATATGCCCAGTGAAGCACCAGACAACAAACAGGCAGCAGGAAGGAAGGAAAACTGCTGGAAAATCACTTGCACTTACCTTGAGAGTCCCGTGTTCAGATTAAATCATATCCCACTCAATCTTAGCTGTCCACCAGAGCTGAAAAACCCCTTCCAGACCATCAGCTCAGGACCATGGGCTCCTTTGGTGAGTTCCAATCCTTGGAGAATGCAGAAAAACCCTAATTCTTCTTGTTGTCGTGTGTATGTGTTGAGTTGCTGTTGGTGGTTTCCTGTTGCCAGCAACTGAATGGCAGATGGAGCTGGTTTGTTACACTTATAGCAGTGCAGGGACGGCAGTGTGACCACACTTCTCACACACTGCTAATATTAGAACGGGGTCTACCTTAGGAGAACCCACAAAGGCTCCTCAAGAAGTCCTGTCCTGCTGCAAACAGGGCCCCAAATTGCCCTCATTCAGACCAGGGTGAGCTGAAAGTCGTCCCCTGGAGCCTCAGGGTATAAGGATGGTCTGAAAATGGGAGGAGAAATATGGGTCTGGAGTTGTCTAAATTGGCCCATTCACAGCTCAGAGCTGGGCCAGTGGAAGGGGTGGGGTTATTTATTGCATGCACTTGACTTTCAGAGAGCTTATCACCAGTCAGGTTCGAGCCTGAGAAGTTTCTTTTTTTGTAATCAGCTGGGTTACGGGGCTGTAACTTCACTCACTTTCCATTTGAGGTTCTGTTTCCGCTTCAGACCTCACCTAGAGCCTGGTCATGTTCTTCCTCCTTTCTTCAGCAAGTAAAGACAGCGTGATGCCATTTAGGGCAAAGGAGGAACAGCCCAGGACAGAGCTGGCAGCACATCCCGGTATCTCTTTATCACTTGTGCGTGAGATTTTGTGAGATTTGCCTTTCCTCTGCTTTGTGCAATTAACTCTTGTGGTTCTGCACAAAGCTCTGCCTGTGCTGAGCACCCAGGGCCCATCTGGAGCTGCTGGGGGAGAGGCCCAGCTCAGATCTCCCTGCACTGGAGGATTTCAGTGCCTTCCATCCCAAAGGGTCTTTGGGCACCAGAGAATCACAGAATGATTTGGGTGGGAAGGGAAAATAAAGCTCATCTTGTTCCATCCCCTGCCATGGGCAGGGACACCTTCCACTGTGCCAGATTGCTCCAAGCCCCATCAACCCGGCCTTGGACACTTCCATGGATCCAAGGACAGCCACAGCCTCTCTGAGTACCCTGTGCCAGGGCCTCACCCCCCTCCCAGCCAGGAATTCCTTCCCAATATCCCATCCATCCCTGCCCTCTGGCAGTGGGAAGCCATTCCCTGTGTCCTGTCCCTCCATCCCTTGTCCCCAGTCCCTCTCCAGCTCTCCTGGAGCCCCTTTGGCACTGGAAAGGGGCTCTGAGCTCTCCCTCGATCCTTCTCTTCTCCAGGTGAGCACCCCCAGCTCTCCCAGCCTGGCTCCAGAGCAGAGGGGCTCCAGCCCTTGCAGCATCTCCGTGGCCTCCTCTGGAATCACTCCAGAAGCTCCAGGTCCTTCCTATTTTGCTGTGCAAGGCTGTGAAGCTCCATCATCCTCATTTTCACCCTCATTCCTTTTGTTCCAGACCCACCAACTCCTCTGAAGGCCAGGTAGCTGATGAGTGTCACCTCCTGATCCTGCTGGATTCTGGATGAAGCCACTGCATGTTGGACAAGGAGAAAGGAAAACCAGCCAGAGGCTCCTCAAACAGGACACCAGGGATCCTGGCTGAGCAATGCGATGCTCATCAGATTTTTTTGAGATGAGGGGTGAAAATATTATTTAAGAGAAGGTTGGATCTTCACTCTTGGTCCTGCAGTTTCAAGGATCACCACTGGCTGAGGTAACACCCTTCTTCTGACGGATTTCTGCAGGGGAAGTTGTCTGGAGGCAGATCCCAAAGTATGGATCTCTCTGGAATAATGGATATCAGGAGCATTGCAAACATTTGATTTTATCAGTTTGAACAAACAGCAAAACAGAGGAGTCTAACTAGCAAACACATTTCAAGTGCTGCTTGCATTTTAATGTCCTCAAAAGAATCAGTTTGGTTCAGAAATTAAAAAAAAAAAAAAAAAAAAAAAAAAAAAAAAAAAAAAAAGTTACAACAGCTCGGATGAAACAAAAAAAAAATCCAATTATTGGTCTTTCATTTTTTGTCCTGGGTTGAGGATATTGTCCAGATTCAGTTTGTCACTCCACTAATTGCTGAAGTAGCACTGTGTTCCCTGAAAATCAGTTACAAATCCAGGGAATTCCACCCAGCTCTTGCTGGAGGAGTGAGCAGGAAGTGATTCTGGGGGGACAAGGAAGGGAAGCTGCAGCTTGGACTCCACCCTTCAGTCACCCCAACTTAAAGCAGAAGTCTGAGATGAGGTTTTCTTACCTTTCCCTTCCTCACAAAGCCTAGAAAATTAGTTCAGGGCAATTACAGCATTTTTAAAACCCCCTCCAGTCCTGTGGGTTTTGGTGATGAAGCCTTACTGGGTGGACAGGTAAGACTGGAGGAGGAAATTATATTCACTAACACTTCTAGGATTAATTTACAACAAATATTTTGAGTGGAAAAAGTGAAATCCCTTCTTTCCAGCAAAGAAGAGAGGTGGAAAAACCATGTATCAGTCCTGAGATTTTAAATGCTTTTTATTTCATGGATTGCTGCAATGAACTGTGTTAGTAGGTTTATCAAAGGAATTACAAATCAGTCAAAATCTTTGGAAAGGGTCTGGATTTTATTTGGAAATAATTTCAAGGTCTTGGGATTTTTTTTGAGTTGATGGGAGGATAATTCACTAACTCAATAAACACATTTACAAAGTTAGTTATGGAATCATCAAATGGATCTGCTTTTATCTTTGAAAAAAAAAAAAAGGGTGAAAATTGCCCCTGTGACTGGTAGGATTTCAGACACAATTGTCCTTTTGTTTGGTCTTTGATGTTTGACTCACCTGGGACAAACCCATAGAGAAAATAAAGTAGAAAACCCCAAGGGAGAAACCTGATCTAGTGGAAGGTGTCCGTGGCAAGGGTCTGGAATGAGATGATCCTTAAAATCCCTTCCAACCCAGACCATTCAGGGATTCTGTGAGGACTGAAAGAGGCCAGTGCCAGGTCTGATCCATGGTGATGAGAGCAGCCAGGTGACCACAGCTGACCTCTGGGGACAGCAGGGGACAGCAGGGACAGCATCACCTGGGGACCTGCTGCCCTCTGGAGGTGCCTCTGCCCTTCCAGGTTGGTTTGCTCCCAGGTGTTCCTCCAGCCATGCCAGAGGATTTTCCTGGTACCAATCCCTGTGGAGGGTGTGGAGGCTGCTCCTGGCTGGGATGGGATGATGATGGCTGGAGCACCACAGCCTCCTCTCCCCACCCTTGGAAGGCTGAGCCCTGGGAACCAAAGGATCACAGAAAGATTTGGGGTGGAAAGGACCTTAAGGACCATCCTGTTCCATCCTCTGCCACAGGCAGGGACACTTTGCACTATCTCAGGTTTCTCCAAGCCCTGTCCAGCCTGGCTTTGGACACTTCCAGGGATCTGGGGCAGCCACAGCTTCTCTGGGCACCCTGTGCCAGGGCCTCTCCACCCTCATTTGGAAGAAATCCTTCCTAATATCTCATCTAAAGACACTTTCAATTTGAACCCTTTTCCCTTTGTCCTGTCACTCCATGTTCTTGTCCCAGCTTTCCTGTATGTTCCCTTCAGGTAATTCTGGAACTTTTCTTTAGAGGGACTTTGCTTTAGGGGGAAAACATTTATTTGGGGACCAGCTGAGAAGAAACCATGGGTGCTCCTGCAAGATCCCAGCACTGGTCCCACAGGATGGCCACACAACCCTGCCAGGAGATCCAGCTCCTCCGTGCTTTGTTAGCAGGATACCTGCAGGGAGAAATCACCCAAATCCAGCAGGAAGAGCAAGAAGCAGAAGGTTCAAATCCAAACTGAATTGAGCTGCTGCTGTAGTGATAAAGGAATGGTGATTTCTGCCCATTTGGGGCAGTAAGAGGCAGCTCAGAATGTCCAGGTAAGATTTAGGGGGCTCTAAGGCAGAGTTTGTGGTGTTCAGATCAGTACAGGGGATCCCAAGAAAGTCTGGCTGCCCCATCCCTGGAAATGTTCAAGGCCAGCTTGGACAAGGCTTGGATCAACCTGGGATAGTAGAAGGTGTCCCTGCCCATGGCAGGGGTGGAACTGGATGATCTGTAAGATCCCTTCCAACCCAAACCTTTCCATGATTCTACAAAATACCACTACAGCAAGCAATTTCCAGCTTGGGCTTTGCAAAACCTCATCCCAGCAAAAACTCAGGCTGGGATCTGTTCCCAAGAATTCAGCAGTCCTCTGGAAAAGGTCCAGTGCCCAGGGATGCTGTGGGAACTGGCATTCTCTGGAGCTCTGCGGGCAACAGAAAGGATTCCTTGTGTCAGAGGAAAAGAAAAAAAAAACCTGAGCCATAGGTGTGGACAGTGCTGGCGTTGCACAGGTTTATTTTGTCTGATCACACCAAATTTCAGTGTCCACTGCAGGTGGTTGATGTTAGAGCATCACCAGTGGGAGCACCACTCTTCTTCAGCAGCTTCCCACCAGTTTTTTTGTTTTNGAGCAGCACCTCTGCTGTAAACCCATCCTGCTAGACCTGGGCTCTGCCCCTGAGGCCAGCTGACCCTGTCTGGCCACGTCCCTGTGGTTCAGCGCTCCTGGCTGTCAATTTTGGGTGGCTGAATCCAACTTGTTTGTCAGGAAGGGGCCCCAGTCTTGGTCATTCCCAAGTCATTTTCTGGGATTGCTCATCCCACACCAAAACCAGGCCAGGGGCTGTTTCACCCTGTGCCTGTCTGTTCTCCGGTGCTGTTTGGTTCATGGGCACAGGCACAATTTTGATTTGGATAAGAGGCTGCCAAAAAATGTTGAACCTCCACGTGCTTTATGGACCAGGCTCTGCTCTGTGGAACCCAGGAACAGGATAACAGGAATGGGCAGGAACTGGTGCCCAGCAGGTTCCACCTGAACATGGGGAAGAACTTTCCTGTGCAGTGACCAAGCCCTGAACAGATTGTCCAGAGAGGTTGTGGAGTCTCCTCACTGGGGATATTCCAGAATTATCTGGACAGAATCCTGTGCCCTGTGCTCTGGGATGGCCCTACTGGAGCAGGGAGGTGGCACCAGTTGACCCACTGTGATCCCTTCCAACCTGGCCCATTTTGGGATTCAGGGATTCCTTTTGCTGCTGAAAGCTCCTGTGGTTCTTGCTCAGACAGTTTTAACATGCAGCCAACAGCTCTTCCATGTCCCCTGGTGCCTCTCCATCATCAGCAGCCTTCAGGTGCCTCCCTGCAGCACAGTGAGAGCTGATCACCAGGCTGAGTTTGCATATGAAGAGCTGAGATTTGACAAAAAAATGGATGCTGGCAAAAAAAAAAAATTAAAATTGCATTCTCATCAAAAATGTGAAAATGCTGCTGTTCGAGTCTGCATCGCTGCACCTCCTTTCTCTGCACTCCAAACTTCCAAACCCTGTGCAGGCACAGCCTCTAAATTGCTGTGGGGGTCTGGGGTACCCCTGGCATTCCAAGGGAGAAGGGAATTCCCAGCCCTTCCATGCTGGAGCTCAGGAAGGGGCTGTAAATCTCTCCCTGTTGCCCGCGGTGGGGGAGGAGGGATGGTTCAGGCAGGAGAAGGGAAGGGTGGAAAAAAAAGAAAATAAAAGGCTGTGAAGGGGTTTCTCTCACAAAAGCTGAATGTGGGAATGTGGGAAGGGGCCTGGATGGGTGGGGGTCGCCGGCCAAGGTTTAACCCTTCACAGTCCAGCTTTGCACGGGTGGTGGCTCTGAGCCCCCAGACGTGTGTGTGATGTGTGGGATGCTTTGGAGAGCGGTCCCCAGGTTTTCAGGGGTTAACCTCCAACTTCTGGTGAAGGAAGGAAGGAAGGAAACCCCCTCTGTCCCCTGCCTTTGATCCTGGACCCCACTCAGCCGGCAGCTGGGGCGCTGCCTCTCTCAGTCCCTCCTCGGAAGCTGAAAATGATTCCCAGCCCCACTGGGGCAGCTGTGGAAGCAACAGGAGCTCCCCCAGTACAAAATTCAGGCACAGGCTGGTTCCTGAGCTGGTTTCTGCCCCGGGGATGGATGGTACCATCCTGAAGCTTTCCCAGAGACGCTGATGCATCCCTGCATCCCTCGGGAGCACAGCAGCTCTCCAGGCATCTCCTGCAAGCCTTGAGGGTACCTGCCCTGCCCCGGAGCGCTCCATCCCTGCTCGCCACGCCGAAAGCATCGCCGATGTTCCTCCCTCTCCTGGGTGCCGGAGGATGTTTAGGACCCAGGCTGCGCAGCCCCTCCCTTCCAGGTCTCTCCAGGGTTATTGCTTGGTGGGAGGTAGGTTCAGGGCTCGCTGGTATGAATGAAAGAGAGAGAGGAAATCGGCACTGAAAAGCTGAAACTGGAATAGCTCGCCTGTCTCCAGGCAACAGTCCTGACGCAACCGCTGGGGGAAAAAAAAATAAAAAAAAAAGTCCCTTAAATGAAAAAAAAAAAAAAATCAAACCCCAAACCAACAAACCAACCACCACACGCACAGATTTCTGAAGCGAGACAGAGAGAGGAGGATGAGCCAGACTCCGGGAGGCACTGGTGACACCGCTCCGCCAACACCAACTTGGGGACCCGAGGTGCGAGGAGGGAGCCAAGATGTCCCTGCGATCCCCTCTGTGACCCCAGCCCCGGTGAGTTCCGTGCTCGGGGTGGCTCGGGGGGACAGAGCCGCCCCGGGGACACCGGCACGGGAGCTGTGGGAGAGCTCCCGGTGTGGAGGGGACCCACGAACCCGGGGAGCAGCAGCGAGGGGTGGTGGAGACCCCACCGGGCACCATCGTCACTGGGCTCTGCCCTGCTGCTTCTGCTGGTTCTGGGCTTTGCAAAGTGTCCCCCCTGCAGCAATCCCGCCGACATTCCCTGGGGATGGCGGGCACGGTGGTTCCCATTGACTGGGAATGCCTGAATCCTCCTTTCCGATGATGTTTGTAGATTTTGCTCCCAGCTGGGAGCAGCGTGGGGCTTCTCACCCGCCCGCTCCAAGAGGATTTTTCCGCCCTGGGTGCAGCAGGGAAGAGGCTGCCCGGGTTTTGGGACAGTCACCTGTTGCTCCCTCAGCCCCCAGCCCGAGAGGAGCAGAAGGTTGGTGGGGCTGTGCAGTGCAGACAGGGTGGGATGAGCGCGGTGGCCTCGCAGGGCGTTGCTACCTCGGGTTTTTGAAGCAGGCACCGTGCGCTGAGCAGAGCAGGTTTCCACCTGCTCGGGTCTGGCCCTCGCAGCTCACGTTTACACCGAGGAGAGGAGGGGGCGGAAAAACAAAAACCCAGCCAGAACTTCTTCAGAGCCTTTTATAACAGCTTGGGGCTAATTGTTAAAATAATAGCGCCGGCCCACACCCCTGGCAGCACGAGTGTTTGTGCAAGCCCAGCCCGAACGCCCCGGGGTGTTGCACACCAGGGCACCATCCCCATCCTGCAGCCCGGAGCCGGGCAGGCTGACACTCCTCTGAGGACACCCCTCCCTGTTTCCCTGCGATGCTCCCCCTGTAATTCCACAATCCTGCACCCTCCGGAGCTTTTCTACATCGGGGACCTCAGCAGAGGGAGGAGGGTGTGATGAAAAGCGGGGGAAATGGATGAAAACCAAGTTGCTGGCTCCCAGCGAGGAGCTGTGCCCAGCGGATCCCTCTGGCTTTGTCTGCTCATCGCCTGTATCCGAGGAACTCCGCACTTTCCAGCGGGAACGAGCCTGTTTTGGCTGCTGTGGCTTTGCTCTGTGCCAGCCATCATTTCAGCTCACGGGAGCTGCTGCTGGTTTTTGCATCCCAGCTCTTCTCTGCTTTCAAATGCCCATCAAAGTCCCCTCCATCCTTCAGGGGGGGTGGTTTGTGCACCACAAAAATCCAGCAGAACGGGAGGAATCCAGCTCCTGCCGCGCTCCGGGCTTGCAACAGCCCTGCAGCCATTAGGTGTTTCAAAATGTAGCAGAGACACTGCAGGGAAGAAGAAAAAAAGAAATATAAAAATAATCAGGCTCGGAGCAGCATAGCCCTTCTGGGGGGAGGGAGAGGAGGGTCTGTTTGCAACCAGCAGATTTTAAATGATTTTAAATCCCACAGTGCAGCTCAGCACTGGGAGAAGACAGGTCTGAGGACAGAGGCTGGATGATCATGGTTTGGATAATTGGATGGGACAGGGGGCATGTAAAGGGGATTAGGGGGTCACTGAGGGGCTGACCCCACTCCCCTGATCATGTTAACTTGGAGCCCGGGGGTCTCCAGCGGGAGCTGGCCCTGGTGTTGTCCCTGCAAGGGCTGAGCTCAGTGCTGGGCAGATTGCAGCTCAACAAAACAAAAATAAAAAGGTTAGGTTTTATTTTTTGCTTTCTGAAAACACACCCTTGCATGCTGCATTTGGGGAAAAAATAACTCCCCGTCCTGGTCTCCTGGGAAGAGAGCATTTCTCAGCCTGCCCTGGCTCATTCCCAAGGAATCCCAGCCCTTTTCATTACCCTGGGCACACGGGCACAGGGGTCCCCCCCTCTCCTCGCAGAAACTCAGCTGTGCTTGGAGTGGCAGCAGGGAAAAAAGGGGAACAACCTCCTGTGCCACACCACGAGTCCTTTGGGGGCATTTTTGGGACAGGCTGGCTGTGCCACCTCTGGGATTAGCTCCAGAACCTGCTGGGAGCCTGAGGCAGTGTGGAGGAAAAACCTGTGCCCATAATCCATGGCTCCAGAGAAGAACACACTGAAGGTGGACATGGTGACTTCACCAAGAGCCTGAAAACTTGCCTTTGCTTCTGCTCCTTAATCCTTTTCCTCCCAAGAGGAATCCTACCTGCTTTGGGCTGATGGATTGAAAGCACTGACCCCAGTTTGCAGCTACTTCCAGCTGACTGGAAGACTGGTTTGCTGGAATGCCACATACTTCTTCATGCAGGATTTCCACACAAAGCTTGGAAATCTGCTGATGGAGGGGAGCCTAACTGGCCTGAAAATGGAGCTGCAAGGGTCCATCTGAAGCAGGCAGCAGCCTCAGCCCTGCTGCCTCGGCAGGAGCCTGCCAGGAGCTGTGTGGGGGATGCAGGAGGGACGAGGTGTAGTCAGGCAGGAAGGTGCAGATGTGTTTATTGAAACAGGTTCTGACTCTGCCGGTGATGCTGGAATTCAGCCAGGGAGAAGCGCCTCGGGGCAGGGAGTGTGAGCTCCTCTGATCAGGTCCCCTCTGATCTCACAGAATCACAGAATGGTTGGGGCTGGGTGGGAGGTGCCTTCCATAAAACTCATCCCTTCCACTATCCCAGGTCGCTCCAAGCCCCATCCAGCCTGGCCTTGGACACTTCCATCTCTCTATCCCTTCACTCCTCTGATGGATTTCCTGCAGTCCCCAGTGCTCTCCCTCCTCCCTTGCAGTGTTCAGGGCTCTTTCTGGAGGCATTTGGGCAGGAGGATGTGCCAGAGCAAACCCTCATCTTGCTCCAGGCCATATGTGAATGGAAATCCCCTCTTTTTCCATTTTCCCTGTTTTCCTGTGGATGCCATGTCCACATCTATGCTTGTAATGCCCATTTTGGTCTCTCAGTGCTGTCATTTTTCCGTGGAGGAAGGAGCAAGCTCTCAGACAGGAGGGTGGTGGGAAGGTCTCCACGGGCACCGTGTTCAGTGTCACTGTGACTCCTCCAGCATGGGCAGAGCCTTTTCCATCCTGTCCTGCCCCTCCTGAGCAGGCAGGGAGCTCCTGATCCTGACAGCACCAATTCTAGCCCTGGAGCATGTCCTGGCTTTGGGATCAGACAGCTCTTCATGGTGCTGGAGTTTTGCCCTTTTGAAGGGAGGGAAGCTGAAGGTCACTTTGGGACCAGGCTGGCTTTCTGCAGGAGAGGATTTCAGCTGCTACAGAAAAGGATTGGATGGGTAAACACTGAATAATAAAATCCAGGGGAACCTGCTCTCCTCAGAGTCGGTGGGGTGGCCGGGGATTTGGTCTCTCTGCAGGACCCCCGTGCAGAGCAGCAGGATGGAGGGGCTCTGGCAGGCTGAGGAAGTCCCCAGCTCACCAGATCCACCCAGCACAGCAGCTCCTCTCCTGACAGAGCTCGTTCTGGGAAAAGGAGGGAGTGATGTTCCCTGAAAGGGAACAACCAGCCCCAGGGAGCTGCAGTGTTGATCCTGGTGGGTCTCTCCTTCCCTCACCCCATTCCTGAGGCCTCTGAGTCTCTGCTGCCCTGAGGATGCTCCGGAACATCCCTCCACCTCCGTGAGCAGCTGGAGTCCTCCCTCACTCCATTGCTATGGCAACCCCTTCTCACAGGCATCTCCTCCTCTCTGCCCCTCTCCCAACCTGCAGCAGACACCCGGGGGGGGTCAGAGACCTCCAGGAGGGTCAGTCACCCCCACTCCATCCCTGTGTCACTGCTGTGCAAGGAGGGAGGCAAACACAGCTCTCCCTGCACACCAGGGAGACACTCCCTGCTCCCCCACCTCTTGTTCCACCTCGGTGTTCCTTCATCCCACCTTTCCAGGCTCGGGGTCCTCCCCTGCTGCTGGGGGCTGCAGAGCTGGTGATGATGTTGGCAGGTTGGAATTACCCCAGGGATTTCCTCTGTAGGATCAGGGGGTATCTGCATGGCCCAGGGTGATCCCTGTGCAAACCTCCAGATCAGGGGAACCCCATCCCAAACTCCAGGGGTCATAGGGGTGTCCCTGCACCGGGTGGGGTGAGAGTGTGGGCACTCAGATGAGCCCTGGAGACACCAGAGGTGGATTCTGTACATCTCTGGAAATCCTCAGAGCTTTTTCCCTGAAGGCAAATTGCATGGACTGACTTCTCAGTGAGAGGGAAACTGAGGCACAAAGGAGCTGAGGTGCTTTTTGAAGGTCATGCCCAGGCTGAACCACTGCCTCTGCCCTGTCTGCTCCATGCCAGAGGTGTCATCCATGATCTGTGCAGGCAAAAGGGCCTGTCCACTGAGGTTTTGTCTCATATCAAGGCTTTTTTTGTCTTCTCAACCTCCAGAGGAGCAGAATTCCTCTAACACAGACTCCTGCAGTCACTGCTGCTCCCCTGCAATAAATGGTGTTACAGGAATCCACAGTCCACCAGGAATAGTGAAGGAAGAAGAGTCATTTTCTCCCCACACCTCCACCTTAGCTAATTGTTGAACTCCCAGTTTAACATTCCTGTTGTTTCTCCATCCCAGGCTTGTGCTTCTGCTGATCCCTTGGGGTAGGTCAGTTGACTTCTCCAATGGAAACTTAACCCAAGAAGGAATTTAAAAGGGTTTTTTTGTTGTCTCAGTGATCTGTTGTGTTCTGTGCTTTCAGGATCCATCTAAGGGGAGGGGGGAACCCCTGAGCAGAGGTTTTTAGTGGAGTGTGACCAAACCCTCACCCTGTTTGGGGGCTGAACTCCTTACCCCTAATGAGGGGTGGCAGGAACTCCCTGTGGCAAGTGTGATAATGAGACAAATCAAGGATTAATCACTTAAATCCCCTCACACAGGCCAGCCCAGGGGGAGACTGGGAGTATGTGGATTTGAGCCAGAGGCAGGTTTGTTCCTGGGAACTGGGTAACTCTCAGGCACCAAAGGGTTTGTGTTACAGCACAAGGACATTTTTCACACACTCACAGCTTTCAGATCTCTTTCTCCACAGCAGGTCTTTGATCCAAGTCCAAGACATTGATAGGAAATTGGAGGTGGCTCCGTTTTTCACTTCAGAGCTCTGACAGGCTGGGGAGGAGAGCTGACAATTTAGGGGGTGTCCCTGCAGGGCGAGCAAGACCATTCATGTTCCCCCAGAAAGTGAAGGATGGGCTGAATCAATGCTGCTTTTAGGGCAGAAAACCCAAATCTCCTCCAAAGCTGCTGGGAGCTGTGATGACAGGGAGGGGGAGATGACAGCAGGGTGGTGACAAAGGGGATGCTCCAAGCTGCTGTCCTGTTTTCATGGTCCAATGCTCTAAATGTTAACTGAGCTGTGCCCAGTGCTCAAATACCAGGGGCCATTCCCACCCTGAGGATTCCACACACGCTGAGGAGCAGGACAAAAGAGTTTGTGTGGGGCTCTGTTTTGTGAAGCTGTGGCATTCAGAAAACCATAAAAATATGATTTTGGCTAGGGATTAGCAAATCCAGCAGCCCAGTGTGGAACTGCAGCAGACTCCTGCACTGCTGGGTTTGGGCCACCCCCAGCAATCTCCACAGAGGTCTCATAGGACAGGAAAAAAAAAAGCTCAGAAACAGTGTTTTAAAGTCATTACTTGTTTTCCTTTATTGATTTGGGGAGGCTGGAGTGGGAGGAAAGGTGAATTAAATGCCCTGAGCCCTTCAGAGCACCCCTCCAACAGGGCAGCCCTCGGCTTTCCCCTCTCTTTTCCAACACAAGAAGGAAAATTGTTGCTGTTCCAGGCACGAGAGCTGTTGCCTTCAACCTGACAGAGCGTCTGTGAGTGCTCCCTCTCCCCGTAAAACTCTCATTAACATAAATAGGAGCAGGAAGGAGACCACAAGATGACGAATTCTCCACCCCCACACTGTCTGTGTGTACACTATCAGTTCCTCCTTCAGCTCATGTGCCCCCACACAATTGTTGGGATAAGTCTTGCTCTCACTCAGTGTTTATTTTAAATTGAATCTTCTTACTGAAAAGGTTGGAGAGGAGTAATTATGGTCTGGATTTCAGAGCTGCACATGCCTTTGTGGAAATGGCAGGGAGAAGAATGGCTGAGTAACTCTAGGAAGATGCACACATCCTGCCTGGTTTTCCAGGCATCTCACAGGCAGGCAGAAAAGTGTTTTGTTTTGTGCCTGACGTTCAGAGGAGAGCTCTGGATCTATTCCTAGCTCAGCTGTAGATGAGCACACGACCTTGAGAATGTCTCTTGTCTGATCCTGCTGGCAAATGAATACAGAATCTGCCTGAGCTTAACTCCTGAAGAGTCGAGTCCTCTGCCCCTCCAGGGTTTGTCAGATCAGCTTTGGGCACAGCTTCCCTGAGTGCTGACAGGAGGAGAAGAGGGGAGGAAGCTCCTGGCTTCTCTGTGCTGCTGCTCCTAAGGGGCGTTCACAAGGGACCCTTCCCACTGGACAAACTGGACGTGGCCAGTGATGGAGACCACAAACCTGAGTCTCTCTGGGTGTCTGAACCCAAACCTGCCAGCAGCCCAGGACATGGCTGGACCATGTTCCTGACTGCAGCCAGAGGGTCAGGAGGGAGCTGAATCCTCAGGCTGCAGCTTTAGCAAACCCAGAACTAAGTCCAGACCTGTAAAACTGGAGGGGGGTGTGGTGTGGGGAAGGATAAGTCCCTTTCTCCAGTTTTCCTTCTGACTCAAACTCTTGGGAGAAGTTTGGCTTCACAGAATTACAGAATATTTTGAGCTGGAAAAGCTCATCTCATTCCACCCCCTGCCATGGGCAGGGACACCTTCCACTGTCCCAGGGTGCTCCAAGCGCTGTCCAGCCTGGCCTTGGACACTTCCAGGGATCCAGGGGCAGCCACAGCTGCTCTGTGCCAGGGCCTCCCCACCCTCACAGGGAAGAATTTCTCCCTAATGTTTAATCCAAACTTCCCTCTTTCAGGTTCCTATTTCATCTGGACCTGATTTGCCCAAATGGGGCAATGTGGGTTTGCCAGGCCAAAAATCAGCAAAACCAGACAGCCCAACATCCAGCATCAGCCCCTGTTGTCTCCAGAGGACATTGGGGTATGGGAATGTGTCCTGGCCTTCTTGGCAACCCCTCTGTGGCATCTTGGGTTAAGATTGGAGGTGTAGGTAACCAGAGCTTTGCTAAAAGCCAGAGCCTGTCTGTTCCTGCCCCAGAGCACTCAGATAACCGAGGTGAGCTCACCCTCCCCAGCAGCACCTTGGCACTGAGCCTCTCCCAAAACCCTCACTCCCCCCTCCAGCAAGAGCTGTCTCCCTTTCCTCACTCCCTTTTACTTCTCAAAACCAATCTTTTTTTTTTTTTCCCTTCTAGGTGTTCATCCAAGGCTGGTTTGGTGCTTGAGCAGGGGCCCACACCCCAGCTGTCCTCCAGGGAGCTGTGCTGAGCACCTCGTGCCACCAGGGCAAACCTTGAGGGTTCTCATCTCCATCCTTGGTCCTTTCCAGCCCACCTCTATGCCTTTGGACTCCCAGGGAGGATGTCTGTGCCCCAAATCCAAATAGAAGAGGCTCTGGACAGCACAGATGGTGGCTCTGGGGGGGTTCCTCCTCCAGATGATCACCTCAGGACCCTCAAGGCGTTGACAGAGAAGCTGAGACTGGAGACCAGGCGCCCTTCCTACTTGGAATGGAAGGCAAAGCTGGAGGAGCAGGCTTGGAAGAGCCCCCAGCCTGAGGGAGACGGGGAGGATGAGGCCACCAAGGCCAAAAAGACCCCAGGGGAGACTGTCCCCATGAGGAAGGTGCAGCTGCACCTCAACGGGAGCCCTGCCCAGGACAAGGGGACTGTCACCTCAGGGAGGGTGGGCGACTTTGAGAGCATCGACGAAGCTCTGACGTGGCTCAGGAAGGAGCTGGTAAGTGATTGCCTGTCCTTGTTAGCACAGATTTTCAGGAGGGATAAAAAAGAAGGAGTGGGGAAGCTCCTTGTTCCTACCTGCCTTCAACCCCTGGTGGAAAGGCAACAATCACTCACTGTATTTTCCATCACTCATTGTGTTTTCCATCATTGTATTTTTCCACACCTGGAAAACCAGGTTACCTTTTCCTTTTTCTGTTACCTCTTTCTTCTCTGTTACCTTTTTCTTCAAATCCAGTCCACATTTCAGTCATCCTCACATCCCAGCGTTGGGCCCTGTCTCACACATCTGTTTATTTCTGGTGATTATGTGCTGGACATTTCACAGAGAAGGAGAGGATGCTTTGTCTTTTTAGTGCTAAGAAAATCCAGAGAGCTGGGGCACAGGATGGAATTCACCTTTTCTCTGTCACTTTGCTATCAAAAATTTGCTAGCACAATTTTTTCCTGGGTCTGACCCAGCTCCCAGCAAAACTCAGGAGTCAGCACAGCCAGGGGATAATTCCCAGGAGGATGCACCAAGACTGACAGAGTTCAAGAAATGTTTGGAAAACCTTCTCAGGCACAGAGAGTGATTTTGGAGGTGTCCTGTGCAGGGCCAGGAGTTGGATTCAGTGATTCTCATGGGTCCCTTCCAGCTCAGGGTGATTTTCTGGAGGTCAATAGGATGGATGTGTCCCTGTCAGGGCAGCTGTAGTCAGAGCTGGAGACTGAGTTCAGGTGCTCCTCACAAGAGCAGAAGCAGACACCAAAACACACTTCCCAGAGATCCTTCCCTTCTCCTCCCTGGCATGAAAAGTCTTTATTATTTGGCCCAAATCACTGGAAGTGACTCATGACACGTGGCTTTGTTTCTGTTGCCCAGTTGGAATTTTGCCTGTGAGTCCCAGCAGGAATATTTGCAGCAGGGGCTGGGACATCACTTTTGGCCAGCACTTGTGAAAATGTTCCTGTGCAGAATCTTTGTTTTTGAGAAGCACTGAAATCTTTGACGAAAACTTTTGCCAAATTTGAATAACAGTTTTAAAGATTTCTTTGTGACTTTTGCTTCAGATAATGTTGATTTGTCAACTTTCTCTTGTTGCATTCACCCAACTCCCTGGTCCCCTGAGGATTTATGTACAGAGGTGGTTCTGGATATTGCACTTTAGTGACTTTGTTTCTCAGGATTGTGGCTTTTAGGAATTCAGGACCATTAGGAACAGCTTTGAGATGATCCCCTACAACCCCTCAGTGCTCTGGAGAATCTCAACTCCAGATCTGTGACCTGAATCTGGGTGCAATCTTAAATCCACACTTGATGTAAACCCTGAATCTCAAGATGATCAAAGAGAGTAAGAAGCAGATTTTCCTTTTCATAACACTGGATTTTAAAAGATTTGGGGTTTTCTTTCAATCCCTGCCCGTGCCCTGAAGTACAAATTTTCTTAGAGTCTGATTCCACCCCTTAGATTGGGGTGTGGTTTCTAAACCACCATCTGTCAAAACCTGAAAGTTTAAATTAAAGATGAGAAAAGGCCAAGCAAACCCTAATTGTTCCTCACTTTCCATTTCTCAGCCACTTAATTATACATGTCTTTGCTGGATCTGGATGTGACTGGTAATTTAGAGCAATTTCCCCAAAAGAGAGAGCAATTTTTTGGCTCACCACAGGGTGAAATAGCTGTGCTGGAGGCACGAGGGTGGGTAAGAGCTGCCAGCAGGCAGAGGGAGCACAGCCAGGCCAGCCCATCACACGGTGCTGGAAGCAAAAGGTGCATTTCACATTACATTTCAAGGGTGAAATCCAGTTTCTTGTCAAATAAAGGAACAAGCTTCCAAACATCCAAACTCAGAGAAGATTTTTCCTCGCTTTTCCTCGTGTTGTGGTGGCAAAGCCATCAGGAAGGCTCCATAGCAGGAGGAAGCCCAGAAACCAACCAGATCCTGGGCTGATGCCCCAGTGTGGGCAGCAGGGGAGGGGGATTCTGCCCCTCTCTGCCCCACCTGCAGAGCTGTGACCCAGCACAGGAAGGACCTGGAGCTGCTGGAAAGAGTCCAGGGGAGGCACCAGACGGACAGAGCAGCTCTGCTGTGAGGAAGGGCTGAGAGGATTGGGAATGTTCAGCCTGGAGAAGGCTTTGGGCTGAGCTAATTGTGCTCTTCCATCTCCTGAAGGAGCCTACAGGAAAGATGGGGAGGGATTTTGGACAAGGCCCTGGAGGGACAGGACAAAGGGCAATGTCTTCCCACTGCCAGAGGGCAGGGATAGGTGGGAAACTGGGAAGGAATTGTTCCCTGTGAGGGTGGTCAGGGCACCCAGAGAAGCTGTGGCTGCCCCTGGATCCCTGAAAATGTCCAAGGCCAGGCTGGACAGGACTTGGAGCAACCTGGGATAGGGAAGTTGTCCCTGCCCATGGCAGGAAGGAACAGGGTGATCTTTAAAGTCCCTTCCGACCCAAACTATTCCACAATTCTGTGACACCTTGATGTGGTTATTTAGGGTCTGGAGGACTCACCTATCCAATGAAAGGGCTAAATTTGATGAATGTGGGGATTCTCTCCATGAAGGGAAGAAGTGCAGCAGCCCTGTCCTTACGGGGTGAAATGCAGCAGCTCCATCACCCCCAGCCCTCAGCACAGCTCCCAGCGTGTTCAGGCCGGGCTGTTCCAACAGCATCACCCTGGAATGGTTCTGGCTTGTCCCAGGGATTGTCCTGCCAAGCACTTGGAGCTTCAGGAGTTTGCACATGCTGGGGACTGTTCCCAACAGGCAGTTGGTACAGGACCACCCAGTTTTGGAATTAACCCTATCCTATCCAAAAGCTGCAGAGGCAGGAGAGAGTAAATTGGGTACTAGAAGGGTTTAGGTTGGGAAAGCCCTCTAAGATCGAGTCCAACCATTCCCCAGAACTGCCAAGGCCAGCACTAAACCAAGTCCCCAAGCCACATCCACACAGCTTCCAAATTCCTCCAGGAACAGGGATTTTTCCACTACCCTGGGCAGCTGTGCCAGGCTGGCAATCCTTTTGCTGCAGAATTTTTTCCTAATATCCTATTTAAATCTCTCTTGGTGTAACCTGAGGCCATTTCCTCTTGCCCTATCTCTTGTTACTCCCAATCTGCACAAAAGTCACCATCTGACACTGCAAGGAATTTTCCTCTGTGTCTCCAGAGTCTGCCCTGATTTGGCTCCAGCAAGGTTCAGGCTGCTCACATTGAGAGATGAAGAAAAAAGACAAACCCAAGGCTTTATTGTCCATCTGCTTTTCTTGTCCTGTCACCTCAGGTGACCTGTCCCAGCCCCTGGTTCTGCACGCCAGGCCCTGCCCCGGGTTTGTAGGGCTGACAAAACCCCACAGAGCCTCAGCTGGGCCCTGCTGAGAGCCTGGCCCCGAGAAGCTGATTTATTCAGACATGCAGACTGCTCTTGTTTTTGTGTGCTGGGAGGCTCTGTGGAGGTGTAGGAGCAAATTGCAGCTCTCAGCGTGTGCTGAGCTGCCCCGGGGCTGGAGCATTTCCCTCCCCAGCTCCTCCTGCCTCTTCTCTGCCCTTTGTTTGCCTTTGCACTGTCAAGTGTGGCAGCTCCTCGTCTGTGCTGAGGGCAAAAACATCACCAGCACAGGGATGGTGACAGACTCGAGGGCTGGAGGGGCCACACTTTGTTGTTTTTGAAATTTGCCAGGTTTTACCAGTTATAAAATTAAGCACTCAAAGTCCTCTCCCTCCTAAGTATGGCTAAGGTACTACCCTATGAACAGGGACATTCTAGAACAGTTCTGACTTTGTCCTTTTAGGAAAAATGAGTTTTCTATCTCAAATTCACCAGTTTGGCACTGAAATCTGAGGGGTGTGAGCCAGAATGCAGGAAAGACTTGAAAAGGAACACAAATGTCTGATGCTTCCTTCTGGGAAATCATTAAACACCCATGGTTGGTCAGATTATTTTTTATTAAATATTAAGCAATTTTATTTCCATTTGGGATACTCATATTGGATGAACAAGTGCTTGAGTGAATATAAACAACGATGCAGCACCAAATTTCCTCATTATGAGGGTGGTGAGGCCCTGGCACAGGGTGCCCAGAGAAGCTGTGGCTGCCCCTGGATCCCTGGAAGTGTCCAAGGCCAGGCTGGACAGGGCTTGGAGCAGCCTGGGAGAGTGGAAGGTGTCCCTGCCCATGACAGGAGGTGTCACTGGATGAGTTTTAAGGTCCTTTTCAACCCAAACCATTCTGTGACTCTGTGACCTCTACTGTTAAATTGCTGAAATTTAAAGGAGGGAGTTTAGGATTTATTATGGAACAGGATGATCCCCAAGGGTCCATTTGGGTGCAGCCACCCTGTTCTGGGGAGAGAGAGAGACAACACAGCCTAACTAGCTCTGAAGAAGAGTGAGGTTTGGGATCCATGACAGCCTTTGCATGGTCCAGCTGGCAAAGATCTCTTGGGATTTGGTGGTGGGCAACTCCCAGGTGCTCCAGAAGGATCTGGGATAACACATCTGGGATTGTTTGCACCACAAGGGTGGGAACACCTAAAATGAGCCATGACAGGGTGGTGTGGGAGCAGCTTTGAAGAAGCCCCAAACCAGCACACAGACAGTGTGGACTTGTCTGAAAGGTTTGGCAGGGATCTGACAAGTGGCCTGTGCTTCTTTGTGCTTGAATCCAAGGGGCTGCACTCAGGAAAGTGCCAATTCCCATTTCAGTTTCTTTTGATCTTTTGGAAATGAAAAGGGGTGGCCCTGTGGGCCCAGCTGCCTCTCCACAGAGTATTCCCCTGAGCTTCATGGACAGGCTGGGACTTCATCCATGGGACTCTTCTCTTTTGGGAACAGAGGGAAATCTCAAAGAGCTCCTCATCTCCATGCCTTGAGGTGCTCACTGCTGAAAATCCCCCAAAAGCAATGCAGAGAAAAGATGGGCTGCTGGAAATGGGAAAATTATTGGTCTTCCTGCCTGTTGAAGGCAAAATTGGAGGCCACTGCTTGTAGCTGTTAAGGATGAGCCGCCTAGACTGGAAAACAGGAAAGGATGCACGCAAAGCTTTCTCTCCCTCACCCATATTAAACATCCCTGAGAGACTCTGAGGCTCCATCCGAGCAGAAAATCCTCCCTAAATTCATAAGATCTGGTGGTCCTGCTTTGCATTTCAATCCAGCAGTTGCTTCACTGCCAGGAAGTGAACCTGTGTTTGGTTCTCCCTTCCAGCCTGGGAAGTTCAGCCCAGCCTCCTGTCCATTCCAACAGCATTCCCCAGCCATGCTGGAGAGAAACAGCTGGGGCTGGGTGTGCAGAGAGAGGCAGAACGGGTTAAAATGTTGGTTTTTATCAGCAAGACACACCTAAGGCTCTTCCTGGCCTGGCTGTGAGAGGATCAAAGGAAATCAAAAGCCTGGATTCTGCTGGATGTGCTCTTGTGGGATCCTGCTGCCACCTCACATGGATAAACTGGAGTGTGGAGTGTGGAATTCCCTCATGGTGACAGCCCCGTGGGTGAACTCTGCCAACCAAAAACCCCACAGCTTCCCATGATGTGGCTCCTGTAATCCCATTATTCATTCCCAGGCAGCTTTGTGGAGCTCTGCTGGCCCAGCAGTGCAGCCTTTAAAGGGACATCACTCATCCTTTCCAGCAATTGTTTGGTCCTCAGCGTGGGACGGGGGGAATGGTTTCAGTATTTGTGCAGAGCCTCTGGGAAAGGGAAGGAGAACGAGGATTTCTGGGTTCTGGAAGGGTTTGAACAGGGCAGTGTTCAATGGGACAACGCCATGGATGCAGGGCAGGGTTTGCATCTCAAGCCAAGCCCCAGGGATGAGGGTGAGGAGTGGGAGTTCCTGCCCTGCAGAGCAGCTCAGGTTTCCTGCTCCACCCTCAGCCCGGCTGTCACCCCACAGAGCTGCCACCACAGGACCTGTCACCAGGCAAGGAACCCCCAAGCCCATGGGAAGACAAGGCAGCCTTCCAAGGAGCACAGGCAGTGACAGCCCTCACCCCATCTTCCATCTCCTCCTGGTGTGCATCATCCTCTCATAAAACATGGATTTGTTAAGGTTGGAAAAGCCTTCGAGGAGCATCCAGTCCAACTGTTAACCCAGCACTGCCAAAGCCACCACTAAACCTTGTCCCCAAGTGCCACATCCACATGGTTTTAGTCAACCATTGCCAGGCTTGGTTCCTTATCTTTATTTTCTGGAGATCTTTGCCTTCCAGCTTACATGAAATCAAACAGATTCCTCCAAAGAGAGGGAAAACAAGGACCAGTCAAAAAATGTAAAGCTGGTTTGCAAGAGAAAAAAACCACCTATAATTCACACCCCTCTGCACAATGGCCTCATAATTCTCTTTTGAATGTCTTTTTTTTTTTTTGGCAGAAGAGGCTTTTTTAATCCTACATTCTTCCAAATATTCAGTGAAAGCCTTTGATGCCATTTCTTAGGTAACAATACAGCGAGAAGAAAGAATGACCCAGGGTCACTTCAATAACACCTGTGATCACCTCCCTAATAAAAAGTCAGCATCTGTTGCGAGACAGGGAAAAATATGAACAGAATGATTTTTTTTATTATTATTGTAACTCAGGTGGGAGGATAAAAACCTGCCAAGTGGCATTGCTTTGCTGGGGGCACAGGTTATGAGGTCTGAGAGGAAATAATGGGGTTTTTTGATAAAGGTAAATGACCACAATCCTGACAACAATTTGAGAGAGATTTCCTCACAGAGAGACTCACTCAGAAATTGGTACAAAGGTGATTTAATCCTCTCCAGACAGCCAAGCTGGAGTCTTATTGCTGGCTAGGAGCATCAGGGAAGGTCCTCCAGGATGCCCCTGTAGTGTCAGAGAATCAGGATGGATTGGGTTTGAAGGGATTTAGATACTAGAAAATAATTCTCTGTGAGAATGGTGAGGTCCTGGGACAGATTCTCATCCCTGGAAGTGTCCAGGGCCAGGCTGGACAGGGCTTGGAGCAACCTGGGGTGGTGGAAGGTGCCCCTGCCCATGGCAGGGGGTGGAACTAAATGATCTTTAAGATCTCTTTCAGCCCAAACCATTCTGGGATTCTCTGATTGCCTGGAGGAGGAGGGATTGTGGCACAAGATAAAGCAACCCCAAGGCTGCTTTGGTTCACAGCCTCCTTGCAGCAGCCCTTGTGTCAGGCAGGGAAAGGTCTCATGGAGGAATATCAGGGTCTCTGTGGAGTCTCTCAAGGGGAGCTCTCCCTCCTCCTTTCCCTTCTGCATCTTCATGCACAAACCACCAGGCCGGGAATAATTTACTCCCTTCCCTGGGAGCTACATCTGTACCCACAAATTGAGCAGCTCATTTTCAGGCCTGAAAACTGATATGGTCTGATCACACCCATGCTGCTGAAATCCAGGAAAGGGAAGTTTATCCCAAAATGTAGAATCACAGAGTCACTCAGCACTGGCTGAGTTGGAAGGGACCTTGGAGTTCATCCTATGCCAGCCCCTTCTGGTGAGCCTGTTGAGCTTCTTTCCCACCTTCTTTTTTTTTTTGTAACTTTTGTGGTTTTGTTGCTTTTCTGTGAGGAAGGAGGGAGTGGGGAAGTGGGAATTTTCTTGATCTGCTTTTCCAGCCCTGCCTGCTCCTGTTTGCCAGGTTAATTTCCACACCAAGGGTTCACCTCCTTCCTTCACTACCCACAGCATCCTGTGGCAATGAATTTTCTTAATTACGAGTTGGATTTTTCTTTTTTTTTTTTTTTTTTTTAATAAAAGACCTCTTTCCTTTCATTACTTCTGAATCTTCCACCTTCCCAAGCCAGGTGCCAGGGGAGAAAAAAATACCTCCAAAACATTTAGGTCGTTAGCTTGGAGTTTGTAGTTCTCTGTCCTCTGGGAAACCATGGAAGTCCCATCCTGAGAGTCACTTCAAATCACGGAGATAAAATAAACCACAGGCAAGGTGGAGTCTGTCATGGACCAGCTCTGATTTATGCAGGCTGGGAACCCAGGCTGAGTATTTGGGGATCAGTTATTTGGTGTTCTTTTAATTGGTCCTTTCCACCTCTAATTGTTCTGTCTCCCTGTGGCTGCTGCCTTATGAGCAAAATTAATTTGGGCTTTGTTTAATGTTGAGATGGAGGCTCTGAAGCCTGACAGATACCCAAGCCAACAGCCTTGGCACGGGTTTAATTCCAGTTTCTGGTGCTCCTGAAAACACGAGCAGGCATGGGATTTCTCAATTGTTTAAAATTCCCCATCCTGAGCTGGTATTTTTTTGGGGGGATGCATTGCTGGTTTGGAAGATCCCTGTCTCCCTCACAGACTGAGCTCCTCTAGATGAGTTCACAGAATCAGATAGGTTGGAAGAGACCTTTGAGATTGAACCCTATTTGTGACCTAACACCACCTTGTCCACCAAATCATGACACATTCAGCCTTTTTTTAAACACCTCCAGGGATGGTGGCTCCACAATGCCCATTCCATGCCCAATAACTCTTTCTGTGAAGAACTTTTCCCTAATGCCCAGCCTAAACTTCCTCTGGAGCAGCTTAAGGCTGTGACCCCTCACCCTGCTGCTGCTTCCCTGGCAGCAGAACCCAAACCCCACCTGGCTGTTCCCTCCTGCCAGGGAGTTGTGGAGAGTGAGAAGGTCTCCCCTGAGCCTCCTTTTCTCCAGGCTGAGCCCCTTTCCCAGCTCCCTCAGCCTCTCCTGGTGCTCCAGACTCTTCCCCAGCCTCACCACCCTTCTCTGGACACGTTCAAGCACCAAAACACCCTCTCATTCCCCATGATCTGGCACAGCCTTGAGGAGGGAGGCAGTGAACAATTGACAATGGATAGAGAGAAGGAAAGTGATTCAGTGATCAGAACTCAATTTTACTCAGATTTTACAAAAGCTTATATACCATTTCAGGAAGGCTAATCATTTTCTACTACAATTACTAGGTTAAAGATCATACAGACAACTCATACATCTTTTGCTTGCAGAAGTTTGGTTGAATCTCCTCTCTTCCCGTTAGCAGGTTTTAATCCCATCCTCTGTAATCTTCAAAGCTCTGTTTGTTCCTGCCATGGCATTTTGGTTATCAAACCAGCTGTGCTAATTAAGTCTGTTTGCCTCTTTGTCCCATGTTATACTGGTTTGAAAGCAAAACCAGTGAGACTCCAAGTAAGAAATACAATTTAATAGAGTGAGAAGAACAAACAACTAGAAAGGTAAAAGTAAAATATAAAATAAAATATAATGCAAAGGACCACTGACAGAGTCAGAATGCAAACCTGACTCCCTGTTGGGCAGGGTGTTGGAAGCAGCCCACAGTGAGTCCTCCCAGAGTGACAGATGTGGCTCTGTTGGAGTAGAGATGATCCTCAAGAAAAGGTTCCAGTCTTCCTCTGGGAATCCAGTGGGAACAGGCTGCTCTGGGGTCCCTGTGTCCCCATTTTCATCTGGATAGGAATGGTTGGCTCCTCCTCACTGGGTGGAGCATCTCCCAATGGGATGATGTAATGTGTGATGGCACTGGTGAGCCTCAATGGCCCATGAACAGAAGATATCCCCAGAGGGACAGGACATTACAATGACGTGTAATTCACGTCACTGGTGAGCCTCAATGGCCCATTAACAGAAGATATCCCCCAGACAGGGAGAAAAAGGTCAGTGAAAGAGATAAGGAGGCCCTGCCTTATCTGGTGTTATCAGGTGTCCATTAACAGAAGGCATTGCCCTCTTTCCCCCCTAGAATTACAAGAGATAAAGAACAGTTTGAACAGATGAAAACAGAATACACATTTTTGGTTACATTTTTCAACCCTAGACACCTGTCCACAGAGAAATTTCCACTAAACCCCCTCTTCCCTCCCCACTGCAGGCAGAAATGCGCCTGCAGGACCAGCAGCTGGCCCGGCAGCTGATGCGGCTGCGCAGCGACATCAACAAGCTGAAGATCGAGCAGACGTGCCACCTGCACCAGCGCATGCTCAACGACGCCACCTACGAGCTGGAGGAGAGGGACGAGCTCGCCGACCTCTTCTGCGACTTCCCCCTCGTGAGCTCCTTCAGCCTCTCCACGCCCCTCAAGCTCATCGGGGTCACCAAGATGAACATCAACTCCCGCCGGTTCTCACTGTGCTGAGAGGGAAGGATGGGGGAGAAAGAGGGAGAGGGCTCCCTCTGCCTCGTGGCTGGGTGAGGAGAGGCCAACGAGGAGCAGAGGGGAAGGGAGAAAACAGGGAGCCCGCCGCTGGTGTTGGTGGCAGCGTAGAGGTGGGCACCGGAGCGGCCCAGGGATGCTCGTGGGGAAGGCAGGACCTGCATGGGAGGAGCCTGGGGAGCATCCAGACCTAACACATCACTCAGCTCCTTTGCCAAGTCCCTTCTCCTCCTCTGCCTCCCACAGGATGCAGCTCGGTGTGGGTGGTTGTGCTCAAAAATCAAAGGAGGGGTCAAAAATCAACCACAAAGCGAAATCCCTCTTCTCTTCCCCTTCCCCTCCTCCCAGGCTGGAGCAACAACCTCCATGGATGTCCCCTTAGGCACCAACCCTCAGCCTCTGCTGGTCCAAGTGGGGGATCCATGGGGCTGTTTCAGGTGGGAAGTTGATTTCCAGTGGGAAAGAGCCCTCCCAGCAAGCAGAGGACTGTGGGTTAAATGGTATCAGCCCCAGGAAGTGATGAGAAAATGTGTTTGTTGGATTGCTCCATAGAGTCCAGGGCACTACAGCTTCACTTGCCTGTGATATACATTATGGATTCTCCATGGGCACAGAGATTCCAGCTGACCAGAAGTCTCCTGGAAGTCATGCCCAGAGCAATACACATTGCTGATCCTGTTGGATCCTGTTGTCAGCCACAAGACACCCTGTGGTTCACCCTGCAAACAAGGGAGTGTTGTACCCAAGGCATCTCCTGTCAGAGAGATCCCCAGGCTGACACCCCCAACAGCAGCACCAGCAGACCCTGGATCCTTTGAAGCAACATACATCCATCAGAAAGAGGAACTTCAAGAGGAGAAAGGGGACTTTTGGGTAATGAACTCAAAGTGGGACTTAAAATTAGAGGGAGAAATTGCTGTGATGAGCTTTGGACCTGCAGCAACACAGGGGGTTCCCTCCCTGCCCAGCAGAATGTGAGATGGATGCTGTATTTTCTTGCCTTTCAGTGCACACAGCTGCCTGTACCTGGCACGAGGGCAGAGGCCCAGCAAGGGACTCCAGGGGTCTTGCCATGGCAATTTTGGGACACCTGGCACCCAAGACAGTACAGATGAAGCGTGGATGCCTTCAGGCTCTCCCCCCTGTGCCCACACCGCTCCTGACCCTGTCAGAGTGGAACAATTCTTCTCATGATGTCCCTGCCCATGGCAGGAGGGTTGGAACCAGATGATTTTTATGGTCCTGTCCGACCCAAACCATTCCATGATCTCAGCCCAACTCTGCTCCTCACCACGTGCCCCAGCAGGAGCAGCTCTTGGCTGAGCAGGCCTGGCTGTGTCAGCCTGGCAAGGAGCAGGAGGAGCAATCCCAGTGCTCTGGAATGTGTCCATGTGCCTGTGCCTGTCTGTGAGCTCTGTGTGTGTGTGTGTCACTCGCTGTGTGTGTGCATCGCGCCTCTCCCGGGAGGCTCCGGGCTGGGTTTGCCCCAAAACGTGACGGGAACCGGGATCCATCCAGACCCCGACGCCCCTGGGAAGATGCAAGGGGGTTTCCAGGCCTGGGGCTCCACTGGGAGTGTGGGGTTGGTGCAGAGAACAAATAATCCGTGTGCCTCCACAGTATAGTGTGGGGTAGGGACAAATTAAGGGGTTCACAGACATGTGGGGACTCGGAGCTGCGACTCCATCCCCCACAGCCCCTGGGTGATGCCTCCCCATCAGCTCCAAAGCTCCCTGAGGATCTTTTCCTTCCGCCAAGAAGGAGGAATTTTAGGCACCAGAGCTTTATCTATACCATCAGCACCATGCCTGGGTGCTGAATCTTGTGCTCCCCAGGTGAGGAAAGTTTATTTTGGGTTGTGACCAGACTGTCACTTGGCCTCTGGACAAGACAACCAGCCACAGTGCCGTTCAGTTTACTAGGAACAGCCTTATTTCCCCATCTTGGAAAAAAGAACAACCCTCACTTCATTAAAATTGTTCTTTGTTTACTTTTTTCATAAAAATAAATCAGTTCGTGTCCCACGTGTTGATTTTCAGAGGCGTTTTCAATCAGAAGATAGAAATGATGGATTTTCCATGAAAATAATGCCTTGGAAAGGGGGATTCCTTCTCTCTAGGGTCAGCTAGAGTCGAGTACAGAGTGGGCTCTTGTCTGGTCACCAAAAGCAGGAGGTTAATTCAAACACAGTCTTAGTGAGTCATTACACGTGGCATCAGAAAATCAGATGTCTGGGCTCCAGACATGTATTTTCTGCATTAAGGGGGATGAGGGATGGGTATAACTGCCAGCTGTTTGTCAAAATGCACAATTTTTTTAATTATAAAACCTCTGTCTGTATTGAATTGTGCCTCTGGTCTCTCCCTGTGTTGGGAAAGCAGCAGGATGGTGTGCTCCAGGATTACAGGAGTGCCAGGCTTTTTCCTGGCAGGTTTTTGTATCCACTCACACCTATCAGCTCCACCTGGCAGTCCAGGAGAGATGGGAAGAAAATAAGGTGGGAGCACTTATGATGTATTTGGACAAAAACATATGGGAAAGAAAGCAACAAAAAAAAAATAAAATAAAATAAAAAAATTTATGTTTTATGTTAGTTAGCCACTGAGTGAAAAGTGGGTCCAGGCACTTCAATAATATCAGGTTAGGGAGGACAAATAAATAAAAATAAGTCTGATTTTTGCTGAATTTTGTTTAAAATAAAAAGATACCCAAATGTTGGGTTAAATTAGAGAAACAGGACAGCTCATTGCTCCCACCACAAAATTCCCAGAGAGGAGCCTGCAGGTCTCAGCTGTCCATAGGGAGAGGATTCAAACCCTCATGTGCTGGTTCTTCTCCTGTGCTTGGAGCCACATTCCCTTTCCCAGGTGCCTGGAGAGAAAATCTGGTGGAAATCAAGGTTGGTCCTGCTGAAGTCCATCCTAAAGACGCTTTTTTGTGGACCAACAAATCAAAGCTGCATCTCCACCTGGAGCAGCACCAGTGGCTGCTGCTACATCTTTTGGAAGCAGGAATCTTCTGGGCACAGATTCCAGTGTTGTCCTCACCCACCCAGCAGTGAGACACGTTCCCCATGAAATGGAAGAGCCAGTTTGAGACTAATCCATGGGAATAATTAACTGCATTTTTAATTTAGGTGGCCAGGCTGCAGGACCATGGATTTTTCCAGGCTAACTGGAAGATAAAATTTCCGATTAATTTTCCTTGCCCCCAAAAGCTCAATGCAAATTTTAAGGGTTGAGGGAGGGGATCAGTCTAGCATTCTAATTGGATAAATTTTGCTTTTACTCACAACTTAAATATTTTGCTTAAAATTTTTTGCTTAGGAAGAAATTCTTCAGTGTGAAGGTGCTGAGGCCCTGGCACAGGGTGCCCAGAGAAGCTGTGGCTGCCCCTGGATCCCTGGAAGTGTCCAAGGCCAGGTTGGACAGGGCTTGGATCAACCTGGGATAGTGGAAGGTGTCCCTGCCCATGTCTAGGTGTTGGAACTGGATAATTATTGAGGTCCCTTCCAACCTAAACTATTCTGGGATTCTGCAAAAATAGTTCTAAAATTTTTAATTTACACCTGAGACATTAACACTTCATTTTCATTCAAACATTGTCTTGCTATTAACTGTTAAAAATTTTTCCTTGAAAGGAGCCTTAATAAAACTTTTCCACTTTCTCTTTTCCAGCTAGACCCAATCCCTGAAGTTTTAGTCACTCCAAAGCTCTACATTTTTTACCATGAAAAATCAGTTAAAAATTAATTTGCCCAGCTTTCTTTTTTCTTTTTACTTCCTTTGGTTCAATTAAGAGGAAGCACAAAGCAATTTTGTGCATTTTACTTCACAATCAGCTGGCTGCTCTCCCTGGCACGGGTTGCCCCACGACCTAGTAATGGACAGGACCTTGCTCCTCTGTCACAGCCCCAAGCAGAAATGATGAAAAGGGTCATTGTTCCCGGGAAAGTGTCTCATTCCTCACACTTTTGGCACTGGAAAGTGCTATCCCATAATCAGTGAGTGATTCGAGGTCTCCCACAGTCACCCCCATAAAACCTTAATTAAATTCAGTCACAGAAGGGCCACACTGGGTCTCCTTGCACCAGGAAAGCCAAGGAATGACACATTAAGGACTTAAAGCCTGAGTTTTCAGACTGACTCTGCTACACAGGACTTCAACCATCACATTTTAACCTTTTTTATAGATGTAGATATGGATATATATCGGAAAAAAAATCCCAGCTGGAGCATTCCCAGCACCTCGTGGGTTTATTTCACAGCCTGACGCTGTCTGCTGAGTGGGTTTTCCTTCAGATCAAGGCAGACAGGAGGAGGGAGAAGGGAAAAACAAGGAATGGCAGGGAGGAGGTGTCAGGCTTCACAGCAGAGCTGGAGCCAGACTCGCTTCCCCCGCTGCACGTTTTACAACCAAGAGTTGAGTCTGAGGGGCTGCACACACGGGAGTGAGACATCCCAAAATTCCGGGAGAAACCACCCCCTGGCATCACTCACAAACCAAGTGTTGGCTAGAGGAGCCCTGCAGCAGCACCCAAAGGTGGGCAAACCACTCCTAAAGCTCTCACTCATCTCTGTGTGACCTGGGAAATCTGGGGAGCTGATTGGCACCAGCACTGCCCTCCCCTCTCCAGACACAGGACATTCCTGAGTCCTGGATGGTCACACTCACTCCTGGATGCCCCAGGTTCCAATGGTTGGGAAGTGAAGGTGAAATGCAAATGTGGTATTCAAGGTAAATGATCAAATATGGGGAAAACTCCTGATTTCAGCCTTTCTTCTCTTATCTTTTCAAACTATTTTATGAAGAAGGATCAAGAAGCCACCTTCACTCACCCATCATTCAGAGCAGCCAAGACCTGGACCACGATTCCATGCTTGGGGTGAGGTGGATGTTACACAAAAGTTGGATATTACAGAGTCCTTGGGGTCAGACAAACCATTCTGGACACTGTAGCTCACAGCACCTAAATGTGTTTTAAAATATTCTGGGGCAGCCACTGAGAGGGCTCTGCAGTGCCAAAGTTGTGGCTGTCCCATCCCTGGGAGTGTCCAAGGCCAGGCTGGACAGGGCTTGGAGCAACCTGGGCTGGTGGAAGGTGGAAGCTGGAACGAGGTAATTTTTATTTTCCCTTCCAACCCAATCCTTCCCCGACCCCCCTCTCTCTTGTGGCTGTCTCAGCTCCCCCCAGAGGGGGACGAGGGGGAGGAGGGAGGTTATTACACAATGTTTTTGTTCCACTGACAACTTCCCTCTGCCAGTTGGAACAGGCTGCTCATAAATTTCAGCTTTCTGGAGGGGTTTCAGGAGTTTTGCATTCTTAGATCATTGTCTGCCTTTCCCAGGAACAATGGGGGTAGCAAGGAGCTGCTGCAGAAATGCCATGTGCTACGAGGGGATCTCTCCTGGATGGGAAGAGGGGGCAGAGGGAGTTGCCCTCCCCTGCTTCAGCTCCAGCCTGGGTAGCCAAGGAGGCAGCTCAGTGGGAAGCAGAAATGCTGCTGACAGTGCCCTGTGGAGATCTGCAAAGGTCAGCTCCTTCCTGCCACTCCAGGAAGATGGCTGGAGGGATTATCCTGTGATTGTAAGGTGGGAAATGAGATATGGGGTGGCCCAGGCTGTGGGTGCAGCTGAGCACCTCCTGGATTCCTGTCTATGAACACCTTGGCAGGCTCAGCACATCCCTCACCACCCTGGAAGCTGCTGGGACTGGGATTTTAGACAAAATCTTGTCCTGCAGGTAAATTAAAACTCAAAGCCTGTTGCAAAGCTTCTAACCAGATCAGAGGGATCAAGTTCTTAATTCTCTCACACTCACCCTGTGAAGGCAGCAGCCTTTCAGAGTGTGCTGTCCCCTTCCCAGACTGCCAATTCCAGCCAAAGCTCTGGTGCCTTTGGCATGTGGCTTGCCAAGGGTGGGCTCTGCCTGCTCCATGAGGTTCCTGACATGGTGTGGGTCCAGCCCAACCAACACTGACTCCAACAAGCAGCAGGTTTGGGTTCAGGAGCTGTGGGAGCCAGGGATTATCCCAAACTGTCATCCTGGGTGCTGCTGCCTCTTTTGGGGCATGAGGGTTTAACCATACCCACTGTCCTGGGCACAGGAGGGACCCACAGAGCTGAGGAAACTCAGCCAGGACAGAGTGCAATAATCCTTTCTGACAGAGAGCAGTCACTGAGGACTCAGAACTCTTGCAAAGGGACAATTCCCCAGCACATTTTTAAGCCCAGGCTGCAGGGACAAAGTTTTCTTGACTCGTGACACACAAACCTCTCCCCCAGTAGTGGAATCACTTATTTGGATGGGAACAGCAGGAGCTGGGTTTTCATCAGCAGCCAGGACCCATCCTCTGGCCTAAGGCCAGGTGCCCAATCTGATCAAGTCCATATTATTAATTACAAAACAGCAGCCACACCAAACTACATCTTAGGAATGTCCCTGAGCCATGAAAGCTCCCAAGCTTTGCCTGGGAGTTGTTGTCCCATGCCTGACCCACGACTGTGATGTCCATTGAAATCCAGCACCTGGAAATGCTCCTCAGCTTTTTGGTTTGCTGCCAGCCCCAGTACAGCCCCAGAACTGACACCAGCAAAGTGCTGAAGAAGTTATTTTTCCTTCCATGGGTCTCTTCCAAGCCCACTCAGCACAGAAAGAGGACCCCAACCCTCTGAGACCCTCACAGGAAGGGGTGACCAGCTCGTTCAGGAAGGTGGCTATAAAATCTTAATTATCTCCATTAGCTGCCAGCCTGCTCCGAGTTACAGTCCCAGGGATGCCAGGAGGCTTCCTAGTAACAGCATGCAACCAGCCAAATAAAAAGGGAATTATTTATCAGAGCTCCTTGCCATGCAGGAGGAGAGGATGGCAGAGGCAGGATGTCCCAGGGGCTCTGCTGGGAGGAGCTGCAGTCTCCAGCACCCCTGTGAAGCGTGACAGGCTGTGGTGCTCCTGAAAAATCCTTCTTTGGGGCAAAAATCAGCCACCAAACAATCCTCTGTGTGTCCCCTGGGTGGGAAAAAGCAGGATGTCACACAAGGGCCAGGCTGAGCCCCTGCCCTGAGCTAAAAGGGACAGTTCAGGCCAGGGGCTGTCTGTATATACCTGGCCAAATTTCCTGGGAAAAGCCCTTTTTGGAGTTTTTCACCATTTTCCCACCCCAGCTTCAGAATGAGCAAGGTCTTGGTGCAAACCTTGAGATTCACCACGTGCCATGGGGTGAGCTGAAATTCTCTTTATTGTTCATGATTTATTCCCAGTTCTGGCAGGGAAGGAAAAGATTTAGCACCAGGACTTGGTTTCTAAGGGGTTTCTTCACATCCTCAAAATGCCAGCCTCCCTGCTGGGCCCAGTTCAGAGCTATTGGCACAGAAGAAGAAAGGCTGATTGCTTTGTGTGCCTCCTCTCACCTGGAATTCCATTTCTGCAGAGCACCTTATGCACCAGCCTCCAGAGAACTAAACCTGGAGTCTGTGAGTTCTGAGTTCTGTTTTTCTCATGTCCAGAAATTAATTCCCAGAGGACACGCTCCATGGTTTTTCTAGGGTCTAAGATGGGGCTGACCTCCAGAGCTCTCCAAATCCTCCTTTTTCCCCCTTTTTTAAGGAGTGTATAAATCTTGGAGGCACCTGAGGGTGGGCAGAGATCAGACACCAGGGTTTTTTGTAGATGACAGGCTCCACATTTCCACCACAGAGTTCTGTTAGAGCACTCTCATCCAGTCTCATGGACATAAATACATGTAATTCCACTTAACAGCCCCTAAAGTTTTATTTCCCCAGCTGCTGGTTATTCTCCTTCCCAACACTGCTGTTGTGTGCAGAAGCTTGGAGCAAGTCTGACCTACAGAAACTGAGGCAAAGAAGGGCATTCAGCCTTTGCCAAAATCACCCTTTGTTAGGCTGTCCTCCCATCCAACAACCCACACACATTTTCCCTGGAGTGTGCTGTTAAAACACTTTGCAGCCTCCCTTTTTGTCACTCTCAGCATCCCTGGCCACTCTGAGCTCCAGCTGGTCCTCAGCCCTCCAGCTTTCATCTCTAAGTACCCCAGTCTTGCATTTGCACTCTTCTTTCACTTCCCCTCCTTATTTCCATTTCTTGTATGCTCCCTTTTAACAGCTCAGCTCGCTAAGAAGTGTCTTAATTAGCCAAGGAGGCTTTGTGCTGAAATTCCTGATTTTCACGAGCAAAAGCAGGGTTTGTTCCCAAGCTCTGAATGGGTTTTCTTTAAAAAATAAATCAGCCAGCTGTCTTGGACACCTTCTCCCCTTCATAACAACCTCAGAGTTCCCCAAAAAGCTGAAGTCAACTCTCCTGAAATCCAAAGGCCTCAGTTTAGAGCTTCCCAAACCTCTCTCCAGGCAAGTCCAGTTATTTCACAGCTCTGAGAGCCCCACCTGACCCCAGCTGTCCTCTGCTCCTCCTCCTTCATGAACAGCAGGTCTCTCTGCTGGATGTGGGCAGGAATTGACCAAGGACTTTCTCCCTGTACTCTGCCCTTGGGATGTCCAGCCTGGGGTGCTGAATCCACCTCTGGAGTCTCAGCACAAGGGCATGGAATCATCAGAGCAGGTCCAGAGGAGGCCACAGGGATGCTCCAGGGCTGCAGCTCCAGGAGCCAGGCTGGGAGAGCTGGGGATGCTCATCTGGAGAAGAGAAGGATCCAGGGAGAGCTCAGAGCCCCTTCCAGAGCCTAAAGGGGCTCATAAAAAAAAATTAGGATGAGTAACTTTTTACACGGGCAGAGAGTAGCAGGACAAGGGGAGCAGTTTTAAACTAGAAGAGGGAATATTTAGATTAGATTTTAGTAAGAAATTCTTCCCTGTGAAGGTGGGGAGGCCCCGGCACACGGTGCCCATAGAAGCTGTGGCATCCCCTGGATCCATGGAGGTGTCCAAGGCCAGGCTGGAAGGGGCTTGGATCGACCTGGGATAGTGGAAGGTGTCCCTGTTCATGGCAGGGGGTGGAATGGGATGAACTTTAGGATCCCTTCCAATCCAAACCATTCTGACATTCTGGATTCTGGATTTATTCTGACATCAGGTTCTGGATTTATCCTTCCCTGGAGATTTTAAAAGCCACCTGGACACAACCCTGAGGAAGCTGCTCTGGGGGAACCTGGGACTAGCTGACCCCCAGTGTCCCTTCCACCCCAAACCACTCTGTGGCTGTGACCCCAAGCCAGGCTCTTGCACTTGCCCAAAGTTCGGCTGCAATCCTTCAGCCAGCGCTGGTGACACGGGGACATTCAGCCAGCCCCTCTGCCCACCCCGGATTGCCCCGGGCTCCTGCCCGATCCAGCCTGCCAGGACACAGGGACTCTTCTCCCTGCTATCCCCCTCCCTTCCTCCCGCCCCGCTCTCACCCTTCATCCTCTCCAGCCCGGCATCCCCAGAGGAATCTGGGCTTTTAACGAGCTCAGGCCTGGCAGATCCGAGAGGGGCCGTGGCTGCTCAGCCTCGCAGCTCCTTTTCTTTCCCATCATATCCCCGTGGAGTGTTTGCTCTGCTGCCCCGCTCCCTCCCTGCGCCCCTTTGTTCCCCTTTCACCGCTCCGCGGCCGCGGGGGTTTGATCACCTGCGGCTTTTTAATCCCGAGCTGCGGCTCCCTTCCACCTCCCGGACAGCAAAGAAAGAAAGGTCCCTTTTGAGCTTCTCCCCGTTTTGTCTCCGGGCCCTCAATATCCCCCGGGAGCAGCTCTGGCCCATCCCCTTGAGCATCCCGCTCGCACAAAGCCCTCTTTGTGCCGGCCTGGGCTCCAGCCAGCCCGGCCCGCAGGCTCAGCCTTATCTTTGGCAGAGCCAGCTTTAGAGGCTTCAGCAGGACCCCTCGAACGCTGAGTGGATCGTGCCAGGCACCCGAGGTCCTTCTGCAGCACTCAAAAAATTCTCTACCCCAGCCCCCGCTGCCAAGAATTGCCCGTTTTTCCATGTTTTTGCCCGAGACGATGAGGGGACGATGCTCCTGTGCTGCTGTGGTCATCTGCCATCCCTTCCCGGCTCCAGCCAGGGGATGTTGGGCTGCTTGGCCGGGATTTGGGAAGTTCTTGCCAGCTCAGGATTCCTCGGGGGCTCACCCCGCTCTCCTGGAGTGATTGCCAGCAGGAGGAACAGCAGGAATCTCTGTCCATGTGGGATGTAAATGTTCAATTCACCCTGTCCGGGTACCTGGAGGGCACTGCAGTGGCTGATTCCCTCTGGGAAGGACATGGGAGGATTCAAGGGCTGCTTTTAAAATGGATTTCATGTGTGGAGTGGGCTGGGTGAGAGGGGTCAGAGAGGGTCTGGGGGATTCCCTCTAGCCTGGCTTTGCTTGGAAAGGAAAATTCCCCTCTTCCCATTGATTTATCCTCAGCAGGCTGCACTTTCAGATTTCAGGCAAGGCACGGACTGGACTCCAGGCTGGTTTTAGCCAGGATGCTCTGAGAGTCCCAGAGAGAAAAAAATGCTGCTTCCCTGCTCCAAGAATGCCCTGAACCCCAAAGGAGGCCATGTCTGACTGTTATTGCAGGGTCTTTCCTCAGGGGAACACCCTGATCTGTAATTGCCAGGTGGTTGTTGAAAAGACTTTTGCTGTCACAGTCTGATTTTTTTCCCCTGTGCTGTTTGCAGGTGGAAATCATCTCCTTAGGGGCATCAGTGCAGGGTATTTATCTATCTCTAGGACAAGCCTGAATCCTGAGGGCACATCCCTTGCCTGGCTTCCTCAGAAATGCCCTAGGAATAGGAAATGGAGTAAAAATGTTGCTTACATGTAAGGGGAAAACCTGAATCTTCTGTTCCCCAGCCAGCTCTGCCCAGAGGGGAAGAGAAGAGCAAGGCTGCTCCCTCCAAAATCCAGGAGAGCAAAAAGTGAGGGCTTGAGGGATGTGCCAGCAGCAGACAAAGGCTTCCCGAGCAGGGGAGGGAGCGGGGAGCTGGCTCCAAGGCTGCTGGCCGGGTTGCCATGGATTTTGTGCTAATCAGCCCCTTTCTTGCCGGGAAGCAGAGGGAAAAGGGAGGATTTGAGCGTGCAGGAGCTGCTCCCTACCTGAGCCGTGTCCTGCCACCATCTGCCCAGCGGCTGTGCCAGAGCACAGGGCCAAGATTCCCTGGTACAGGATATTTGGGAGGTGATGTCCCCGGCTGTGGCTCGGACCTGGCCGTGCTCTCCTGCAGGGCTGCCCGGATCGTGCCACGCTTGGGCTGTGGGTGCTGGAAAGGGGAAATTCACAGCACAGGATGGCAGGGGCAGGATTTTGGGGTGCCTGTGTGACCCCTCCAGAGTCCAGATCAGCCTCCAAAGCCTCCTGTCAGTGTGCACTGTATGTGGAAAGCCCTGTGTGCTTTGCTGTGCCCCTGTGTGGGGCTGGCGCCGTGCCTGGGGCTCCCCACATTCCATTTCTATTCTGATATTTCCTGGTACGGGGCAGAGGGGCAGAGCCAGGCTCTGGAGCTGAACATAAACCAGGGGAGGTTTGCATTGAACATTAGGAATAATTTCTCCACTGAAATTAGACATTTGGATATTGTCACTGTGGTCAGACATTGGAACAGGCTGCCCAGGGCAGTGCTGATGTCCCCAGCCCTGGAGATATTTAAAAGACGGATGTGACACTTGGGGACACGGGTAAGTGGTGGCCTTGGCAGTGCTGGAGGAATGGTTGGGCTCAAAAATTTTAAAGCTCTTTTTCAACATAAATTATTTCCAATATTCATCCTCTTCAGAGTGCCTTTTCATGTTTGCAGTCTCTTAGACATGGATTTATATATTAAAAAAAAAAAACAAACCAAAAAACACAAACACAAACAAACCCACAAATCCTTACAATCCAGATAACATGAGAAACATAAAATAGACAAACTACCCAGTAGCCTGAAAAATATAAAATACACAAATTTCTCAATAGCCTGTAACCCTCCCTCTCTCCCTGGAGCACTTTTTGGGACATCTGGTGACATGCACAGAGATTCTGTGAGAAGAATTGGAACAGACTTCCAAGGGGAGGAGTCACCATCCCTGGATGTGTCCAAAAGCCGTGTGGATGTGACATTTGGGGACACAGGTTAGTGGTGGGTTCAGTAGTGCTGGGGAAACTGTTGGACTCGACTGTTTCAAAAATAATAATTAATAATTAATAATTAATAATTGGAAGATTCTATGATTTCGTGTCCATGCTCTGGGGTGGGGCTGCACTGTTGGACTCGACTATTTAAAAATAATAATTAATAATTCAAAGATTCTATGATTTTGTGTCCACGCTGTGGGGTGGGGTTGCACTGTTGGACTCGACTATTTCAAAAATAATAATTAATTATTAATAATATATATTTGGAAGATTCTATGACTTCATGTCCATGCTCTGGGGTGGGGATGCATGCCAGCCCTGGGCACCTGTCCCCCGTGGGGTCTGTGACCTTCAGCCCCCTTGTCCCTGTGACAGGTCAGGATGGATAATTCACAGGAAAGGAAGACTTTTGTTTGGATTTGGATGTTTATTGTTTCTTATCTATTTACAGACTCACGAGGCATGAGCTCTAACTAGCACATTGGAGAAGTGAGGTAAAAATGGAGCACCTCTGACCCTTTCCAAGGTTATTCAAGTGATAATCACCCAATAACGAGATGACACCTATATTATTTATACTTTGACCCAATAATGACCACCCAAGGCCACAATGTGGACATTTTCACCCAGTTACAGAAAACCACCCAAACCCATGAAGAAGAAGAAAGAAGAAGGTGAAGAAGAAGCACCCAGACAATACCCAAAGTCCTCCATCTTGACTCACATGTATTACTAGATATTAAAATCTTAAATCTAAGTTTTTCACCCTGTGAGATCACACAATACTACTCAAATTACACACCCATAACCCCTGTGCTGTCACTCAATATCATGAGCCTGTCCCAAGGCCTCAAGTCAAATGTGGTGCTTGCTTGAGGGTCTGCACCTTTTAGCACAAAAAGCCTGAAATTCTCAGCCTCCAGGGGTCCAACAGGGACAGGGGACAACCCTGCTGCTCCTGGGGACCTGTGCCAGCACAGGCAGGCTGCAGGGAGGAGATCTGTGCTGGCTGTCCTTGGGGACAGCAGGTGAAGGGCATCTCTCTGGCACTGAAATGACACCAGTGTCAGAGGATGGATCCTCGTGGCTTGTTTCATTCCCAAATCCCTTTTACACCAGCATTCCAAGCCTATTCCTTTGCACTGTTGTCTCCCAGGGAGGTTTCCTCCTCTCCCCTCCCAACCACGCCCTCCAGCACCATTTTTCCTCTGAAACACCCTGGGCTGTGGGACTGAGATAAGGGCACAGGCTTGGAAAGGATGCAGATATCCTTTTTCCATCCTGCCTTTCCCCTGCCTCCAGGACCCCCTGCTCCAGCCCCTCTGGAGAGCTGTATCCATGCCACAGAAACCTCTTCTTGAGTAAGGAGCTGCTTGCTGGCTCACGTTCCAGTTTCTCTTTCCTCAGCATCCCACACAGTCAAATATTTGCCTTTCCCTGCAGCATCTCTTTGTGCAGACAAGGATGAGGGGGAGTAGAGAATGGTCTCAGCTCACCCAGCCCATCTGTCCCCTGTATCACTGTGGGTCTCTTTAAAAGAAAGGACATAATTAAGGAAGAAATAAAGAATTGCTGTGCTGGTCTTGCTCTGCTGTTGAGTTGTGTTCCCAGATATTTCTCTGCTCCATTTAGTGCTCATCCTGCACTGGCTGTATCCCAGGAAATCCCTCTTGGCTGCTCTGGGGTTTGGAGCACCACAGATGTGCAAACTCCAAACCTGCAGCAGGCAAGAGCTGATTTTGGCACTGCAAGGCTGGTGAGGGCTGGAGACCACACTGCCCAAAGCTCTTCAGGGCACCACATTCCTTTTTATTCCTGGATTTTCTATAATGGCTCTTGAGATACTCCTCCAATTCTGCTGCTGCACAATCCAGAGCTGGTAACAAACCAGGCTGGGCTTAAAACCCACAAAACTGGGCTTAGAACTCACAAAACTGGGCTTGGAGGCCCTATGAACTTTTTAAAATTGTAGCAAAATCTCCCAACACTGTCATCTCCGTGAGCAGCTGCTTTGCACTGGACTCCAGGCTGGTTTTAGGCAGGATCCTCTGTGAGTCCCAGAGGGAAAAAATTCTGCTTCACTGCTCCAAGAATGCCCTGAACCCCAAAGGAGGCCACACCTTACTGTTATTACAGGGTCTATAATAACACAGGTTGTGGAGTTCAGGTGCCAAAGGCAGAAATCCAGAGGTTTGGATCACCCTGCACAAATCCATAGTTCTCCATCCAGGTCCTGCAAGATGAGTGGCAGCATCCCAAGAGCCTTTACTGGCCCATCAGCTGGGGTAATCCTCCTCATGGCAAAGGCCAAGCAGGCTCAGGATTTCGGTGGGAAGGGATGAAGGCATCCTGCCTCCTCAGAATCTCATTTTGGAGGATCTCATCTTCACCCTGAGCCCCACTTTTAAGCTTCTGACATCAGTGTGAGGTTTTCCTGAGTAAGATTTCATTCAATTCCTCTGGATAGCCCAACCCTGCATGAACTTCTCTCACCCCTTCCTTGAATCTCCACAAGCCCTGTTGAGCATGGAGCTGTCCAGGAGCCAGGAGGAGGTTTTTAAGGCTTTTGCTCAAATCCAGGCTGGGAGATGAGGTGCTTGGGCCAGTGCTCAGCCTCCACAGCCAGGAGCAGCCATTCCCCACCACAGTACCCTGGACTCATCCCTGGAACGAGGTTCACTGTGCCCCCAGTGCTTCCCTAAGGATGCCTGAGCTGTGGGGCTGAGAAGAGGGAAACAGCACCATCATTTCTAAGGCCAGCAGCTTCCAGGCCAAGTTAAAAACAACCCCAGGTGAATCCCCTGCTCCTCCTTCTCCTCCAGCATTCCCAGTTCCGTTTTACCCCACCAAGGGAACCCTGAACTGGCACTTTGCTCTGAAGAGTGAAGGGAGGCAGGGACAGGGGTTGCAACCCCAGACAAAACTGGGTTAATTCAGCATGGAAAGGTTTTTGCCTGCTCCCCTGTGAAGGGAAGAGAGTGCTCCTTCCTTCTGCATTGGTATTCCGAGCTCATTTTCTGCAGTGGGAGCTGCACAGCCGCCGTCCGGGCTGGGAAGCACATCTGCATGGTGATGTCGTCAGGAATTCGGGTCTCCAAATCAATTACTGACCTTCTGCTGCTCCAGAAATTGCTCAGAATGGATTTGCATGCTGGGTGTGGGGAGAGGGAGAGACTCAGCCTCATTTTCTGCCTCTCTGGCTGCCTCAGAGGCAGAGCTGTGGTTTATTTTTTTGGATCTGATTAATTGCGCCTTGTAGAATTTTCCCACTTGTCCTGATTTCCCTTCTCCTGGTATCAGTTTGGATTGCTGATGCACAAGCTGCTTTTGGAGTGTTTGTTTTATTCCTGAGACACTTGAGAATGATGCTGATTGTGCATCCTGCTGTCACCCACCCCCTCTCTCCCCAAACAACTCTGGAACCTCCTCATCCCGGCCGGATTTGATGGAGCAGTGAACCTCAGAGATGTCACATTCCCACAAACGATTTTCAAGTGCTTTTCCATCAGTGCACTTATCCAGAAGAGACTGAGAGGGTTGGGTTGTTCAGGCTGGAGAGGAGAAGGCTTCAGGGAGAACTCAGAGCCCCTTCCAGAGCCTAAAAAGGCTGAAGGAGAGCTGGGGAGGGACTTGGGACAAGGGCCTGGAGAAACAGGGCAGGGGGGGATGGGTTTAAACTGGAAAAGGGGAAATTTGGGTGGGATGTGGGGAAGAAATTCTTTCCTGTGAGGGAGGGCCTGGGACAGGTTTCCTAGAGAAGAGCTGGATGTCTCAACCCAGAAGTGTCCAAGGCCAGGCTGGACAGGGCTTGGAGCAACCTGGGACAGTGGAAGGTGTCCCTGCCCATGGCAGGGGGTTATATAGACACAATCTTTATTTTCCCTTCCAACCCAAAATATTCCATGTTTCTAGGATCTAACACAGGCTGGACACAGACTACACCCACACCAGTGAACTGACCAGTGTCAGGATTTGTCCCCTGGCTGTGCCAAGGGGCCATGAAGGAGCTGGGTATGACAACTACAGACCCATCTTTGCCCAGATCCTGGGGAGCAAGGGATGAAACCCTCAGAGAATCAGTTCAAAATCAGCTCTTGGCACAGTGGGCATCAGAAAATATCAGGATGTTGGGGAAAGGGTGAGAAATAACAACAAGACCATGAATGACTGTTAGAGACCAGGCTGGGGTGTCCTCCCTGGCATCCCTAACTCCAGGGGTGAGGACGCTAAGGAAGCACCTGAGGATGGGCCCATGGAGAGCTCCTGCCCATGGATTAACAAACTCTCCCAAAAAACATCTCTTTGGCCAGTGTGGGCTCCAGGGACTGTGCTGTGGCCCTGGAGAGATTCCCTACATCCACTCCTGCCTGCACCATCCTGATCCTCACTGTCCCCTCTGGGGGCCGATGCCCCTCTGCCCAAAGCGCAATGGAATCCCATCCTGAGGGACCCCACGTCCATTTGGGGCAAGGCAAAGACACCTCACAGTGCCCAGAAATCCTGCAGGGAGAGAGACTCTTAGGGCTGCTGTTCCCTGAGATTCTCTTCGAGGTTGCTGTTCCCCGAGGTAATCAGGTTTTCAGGCTTCTCTAGCCCTAAGGCTTCCACGCCGGATCCAGAGAAGACAAACTGAGTCTGCCAGTCTGTGTTTTCAAGGCTGTTTATTCTTAATTATCTCTCAGTTCTTTCTCAGTTCTGCAGGGTGTCCCCAGCAGAGCAGGACACGTGGTGGACTGGGGCGGATCAGAGGGTCCTTATGTATACTACCCCTGACCAAACCACCATCCAAAATGCACTTTTTATTTACAAAATTTTACCGATACCTACTGGGTATGCTAACATGTCATTTCTACTCTAAACCAATCTCTAAAATCCAACTCAGCAAAAGATGGGAGATGAGAACAAGAACAAGGAGGACAGGACCACTCCCCAATTCCTCCATCTTCCCTCTCCAACCCCATATACTAAAAATCTTAGATTCTACATTTACACTCTGTGATCAACTAAATACTGCTTATTTTGAATTCTCTCAGCTTGTGATTCTTCACATATTGTGGGCATTCACTGCCATGGCAGGGATCAGAGGCAGTGTCCTCCTGGGCTCTGTGTGAGGCTGGCTGAGCCCCTTGGACAGATCCCAGACCCCCTGTCCGCTCTCCAAATCCTCCAGGGTGGCCAGAGGGATGTTCTGGACTCTGACAGGAGACCTTGGAAAACTGAGGAAGCTGAGATCTCACGGGGATGAGAATTCCCCCTGGGAGCAGCATTCCAGCTCTGTGTGCATCACGTGTGCCGGTGTTTGCTGAGCCGTGACCGGGCAGAGCCTGGTGTCGTTTGTCTCAATGAGCTGGTTATTAATCCTTGCAGCCAGGAGGGGATGATTTTGCATTTCCTTGGCAGTATCGCGTGCTGGCAGGAGAGGGAAAGGCAGGAATGTCGGCTCTTTCCTCATTTAGAGAGGACCTGGACACGCAGCCATAGCCAGAGGCTGCTCAACGATCCACGGGGACACTGAGGAAGCAACTGAGGGAGGTTCTGGTCACTGCCAACACTCAGATCTTCCTAAATCAGAGTGTGAAGTCTGATTTCTTCTTTTCAGAGAAAAATCAAACAAAAAAACACCTCCAAGAAAAACAAACACAGCCAGCAAGGAAATCTAAGACTGTGTTCCCTCAGAAATCACTACACAAACAAACCTGCCCACGCACGCAGTGCCAGATAAATAAATAAATACAGGGAGGTTTCTTTAGTTCTCCCGGGGTTTTGCCCTCAGCTCACTGACAGAGATCAGAGCATCCCCTGGATTATATCAGTTCTTGGATCACACTCCCAGCAGGCACTGAGGGGGCTCGGGAGCTGCTCCCTTCCTCAGATAAAATATCTTTGGAGAACTTCGGGGTTTCATAATTTCAGTTTCTGTTAAATCCTCTCCTTCTTTTCCTGGTTGCTTTGGAGCTTACAAGAGAGGGAGGGTGGTGGGAAATGCTCTCATTGGGTGAATGTCAGTGGTTGCAGGGTGAATTTGGAGGAGAGGGGAAAATACAACAGGAATCAAAGCACAAAAGATCCCTGAATCTTCGTGTTCACCCTATCCCCATCCCTCTGTGGGGGGGAATCCAGTGCAGGGAATCTCACCAGACCTGCTGCACCCAGAGCTCAAACTGAGTGAACTGCTGGAGCTCAAAAGCTCCATTGAGGTTATTCAGATTCTCCTCCCAGCATTGAAATATTCCCCCTGCAAGTGTTCCCTGAGGGAGTTTCACAGAGCCATGGAAGGGTTTGGGTTGGACAGGACCTTAAAGCTCCTCCAGGGCCACCCCCTGCCATGGGCAGGGACAACTCCCACTGTCCCAGGCTGCTCCAAGCCCCCTCCAACCTGGCCTTGGACACTTCCAGGGATCCAGGGGCAGCCACAGCTTCTCTGGGAAACCTGTGCCAGGGCCTCCCCGCACGCATAGGAAACAATACCTTCCCAATCTCCCATCTATCCCTGCCCTCTGGCAGTGGGAAGCCATTCCCTGTGTCCTGTCCCTCCATCCCTTGTCCCAAGTCCCTCTCCAGCTCTCCTGGAGCCCCTTTAGGCCCTGGAAGGGGCTCTGAGCTCTCCCTGGAGCCTTCTCCAAGTGAAAACCCCCAAATTTGGATCTACAGGGACATTCCTGGGATCACCTGAGTCAGCTCAAACCAAGTGCTGAACCCCAGGAAGACCAGGAAAAAGCAGAATTGGCCAGTGCCAAAAGCAGAGCAAGGAGGAGGAACCTTCCTGGCTTTGCACACAACATTTTCAAGGATCACAGCTTCCAGCAGCACCTTTGGAGATGGGATCCAGAGAAAGGACTGATAAGGCCTCTCTGCCTGCAGAGATGGAGGAAGGCAGAGGATTCAGAAAGGGTTTCTGCATCCCCAGCAACCTTTGAAAAATGGCCTCTGATCAGGAAAAAGGAAAAAAAAAAGCTCCATGAAATGGGTGAATCTCTACAGAGCTCACGTTTGTGTCCCACAGCTCCAAGGTTGCTTTTACCCATTCACACAAGACTCCCAAGATATTCCCTTAACCTTTATCTTTTCTGCTCATGTCCCTTTTATCTCCCAGGTTCAATTCTTCACTGATTTCTCTCCTCTGACCCTGTCTGCTGCCCATCCCTGCACTCCTGGCTGTGGATATCCCCTCTCCTGGCCTTGTTTGGAATGTTCCAGGTGCTGAGCAAGAGGGCAGAGGCAGATCCTGGTGCTGGATCTGTGCTTTAGGGAATATAAACAATCTCAGGCACTGCCATCCCTGCCCTTCCTTCAGTGCCAACAGTGAAACATCTCCTGTCCTTCAGCCAGCAACCAGTTCTACTTAAAACCTTCCAAAACTTGCCTGTTTTTGAGAGCTGCACCCCAGCTCAGACATGGCTGTGATTTGTCACCTATTTCAGGTGACAAACAAGTGACCAAGGTCTGCAGGTCACGTGGGTCTTTTTCTTTAGAAAATCCCCAAAATTGGTGTCTCAGAGCCCTGAGTTGGCTGCTGGCTCTGGTGTGGTTTCATTTCCTCCCAATGTTGCTGTATAAACACTAATCAGTCCAAATTATTCAAATCACAACTGTGGAGCAGGGAAGTAGGATTAATGAGGAAAAATAGGGAACAGATTGGTGGAGCAGAATGTGTCCTTTGGCTGGAGGCTGGTGGCTCCCATCCAGCACATGCAGCTCACACCCCCTGCTCTGCCACAGGCCTTGGAAATCAAAACTGCCTGGAGAGAGCTCTGGGACAGCCTGTCCAGCCCCAGGGTGCCTGCACAGCCAAACACCAGGGGGTATTTCCCATCAGGAATAGGAGTCCCTTGGGGTCTGACTCCAACATGTTTTGGGTTGGGAGGGACCTTAAATCTCATCCAGTTCCACCCTCTCCTACAGGCAGAGACACCTTCCTCTATCCCAGGTTGCTCCAAGCCCCATCCAGCCTGGCCTTGGACACTTCCAGGGATCCAGGGGCAGCCACAGTCTCTCTGTGAAACTGTTCCAGGGCCTCATCACCTTCACAGCCAGGAATTCCTTCCCACTATCCCATCCATCCCTGCCTTCAGGCAGTGCGAAGCCATTCCCTGTGTCCTGTCCCTCCATCCCTTGTCCCCAGTCCCTCTCCAGCTCTCCTGGAGCCCCTTTGGCCACTGGAAGGAGCTCTGAGCTCTCCCTGGAGCCTTCCCTTCTCCAGCTGAGCACCCCCAGCTCTCTCAGGACAACTTTCCAAAGTCCAGGACTGTGAAGAGCATGGAAATTCTGTTCTCTGCCCAACCCAGGAGTACCACAGCTGCATTTATTCATCTCTGCCCCTGCCTGGCTCCATGTTAAACCAGGGAGACTGTGCCAGACATGGGGAACAGGCATCCATCCTTCCCCAAAGCATCACACAACATGGCCAGGCCCTTCTCCATCCTCCTTCATGGCCTTGCAGGTGTTTAGAACACACCTGGACATGGCCCTCAGTGACCTGATTTAATTAGACCTGCACTGATCAAGGGGTGGAATGAGATGAGCTCCATGAATTCATTCCAACCTGAATTATTCCATGATTTTAAATTGCTGCTGTGGTTTGTATTAATGAAATAACTACTACCAGCCACCAGGCCAGGAAAAAGTTCCACCCCCAGGGGCTACATCTGGTGGTTGGTTTCCTTTTTAGGATAAACTTTTCCAGATAATTTTTGACACCAATACCTGGAATAAATGGGAACCACTCACCCAGAAAGGCCCTGGAAAAGCCTTGCAGGAGGCTCTGCAAAGGTGGGAATGGGATCTCGTGGCAGTTGTTCAGATTCAGCAATACTGGAGCAATTTTCATACTGGAGCAATTTTCCAAAAGCAAAGCAGGTGTTACAGGTGGAAAGGGTAAAGTGGATTCTGAGGAGGGGCAAATTCACATCTTTCCATGGAAACCTCTTGGTCTGTGGAGAAATCCAGACAGAAATCAGCTGCATCCATTCCTGCAGCCCACTGCAGCATGAGCTGAAGCAGGAAACCATCAAGGCAGCCCTTGAAGCTGAAGTTTAAACTACCTGGAAAATATCCCAGACATTAAACACTTGGATCTGCTACAATCGGGTCAGAATAAGAGAAATTACATTTGGGAAGGGAAATGAACCCATCAATCTTCAGCTTCAGGAAGAGCAATTTTAAAACCTTCAGGGGCAAGAATTTCAAGTTTGGATGGAGCACCACAAAACGCTGCACCCAAGGTGTTTGGGTTTCCCTCTTTTCTTTGCTGGCAGTCCTGTTTTCCACCTGTCTGGCCCAGAAATGTGGAAAATCTGGGTGTTTTGCATTGTGGTCCTGCTTCCTTCTCCTCTGAAGTATGAAAGGATCTGTTATCCCCATCCTTGCTTCAGAGGCAGCAGCATTTTCGAGGGACAGAAGCCAACGCTGTGTCCAGAAGTTGGAGGAGGTGTTGGTATTTCCCAGACTGGAACCCTCTTTTCCACCCAGGCTCAACTCACCTGAGAAAGTGCTTAGAAATAAACTCAATTTCCCAGAAATGTGGCAGCTCCCTGCTGCAAGGTGCTGCTCCTGCTGAAAGCTGATACGAAATTGTTGGGATACAGGATTATTTTGTGGCAGTGAAAATCAATGTTGGTAAATGAGCAGACAGAAATAACAGATAAATTCTGGAATATTCTGAGGCACAGCCAAACCCTTCTTGGTGAAGGGTATTTTAGTTTTGCCTCACCCTGTTGTGACAGAACAAGAGGTGATGAGTTTAAGGTGAAGAAGAGTTGATTTAGATTAGATAAATAGAAATTTTTTATACAATGAGGGTTGTAAAATATTGGCAAAGGTGAGAAGCTGTGGCTGCCCCATCCCTGGAGGTGTCCAAGGCCAGGCTGGAAAGGGTTCAGAACAATCTGGAATCTGTCCCTGCCCATGGCAAAGTTTTTGGGCAGGATCACCTTTAAAAGAGTCATCCCTTTACATCCAAACTGTTCCATGATTCCCCAATTCTCTAGCCCTTTACTCCTTGCCTGGTCTGTTCTTACTAACAAGGCTTTGTGGTTTCTCTTTATAGGAATAATTTCTCCCAAATGAGACATTTGAATGCTCTCAGCTGTGCTTGGCTCCAGCTTTTTTCTGAGAGTGGTGAGATCAGTTCATATAACTCCAGAGACTCCCGTGCCTCCTCCTGGTTTCCCACCACAAAGGAAATCAGCCTCATCCATGTCTCCATGCACCTGATCTCCATCTGCCCTGCTCTGCTCTAAGATCTTTGCACTGGGGCTAAACTGAGATTGGGATTATATTCAAAATTCCCCAATGTCCTCTGCTCGGGGCTAAATACATCCCTGGGATTAGCAAGGATGTTCTCCAGGCTGGTGCAAGCTCCTCTCCTCCAGTCATACCTTGCAGCCACATCAGAGAGGTGGGTCAGGGCTGCCTCTCAGTCTCCAGCACCCAAAATCAAGCACTCTCAGCTGCAGACACAGAAAACAATCCTTGGGGTTTGTTTCCTGCAAGCTTTCAGGAGTCTTTGGCCCTGGGAGTGTGGTGGGTTGGTGGAAATCAAGTTTTTAGGAGCTATGAGGTGTTGTTAAGGTCAGAAAAGGGGACCTTTTCCAATGGGATGGATTTTGGGAGGGAATTTGGCCCACTGATCCCATCTGATGGAAGCCTGACATGAAGGAGACCCTTCCCTGCTCAGGGTCCCACCTTCCATGCCATGACACCACACGGCAAAGGTGGCCCAAGGAGCCCTGGGTTTGGACCAAATTAAAGAGCAAAGAGCAGGGATTGCTGCTCCTCAGGGTTGCTGACAGGTTGACCCCCTGTCACATTTGCAGGGATCATGGGCCAAATCCTGTCCCCACAAATGAAAAATATTCCTTTGGGCAATTGCGCTGGAACATGATCGGATGGTTTGTTCCACACCTTAGTGTAATTACACCAAGATGATGCATTTTTGGAAATGATGTAGTTTGGAGGGACATCTATCATTTTGGTTTTTGTCACCCCAAAAAGGCTAAATTTTACACAAAAGTTCATTCTGACCGATCCAAGAATTTCCAGTTCCTGAGGTTCAAAAGGAGCCACAGGAAGGAATTTCGTCCAAACATCCCATTCATCCACTGGATTCACAATGGACTCTGAAATCAATGGAGGGATGTTCTTTGGAATCAGCCATTCATCCACTGGTAACCCCACTAAACTTTGGCCTTGAGTGTGTCAAACAGATCGTGTCCAACCCTGATGCACTGGCCAGAGTTTCCCAAACATTCTCTTGTAGTTAGATGTTGCCTGGAACACAAAATCAACAACACGGAGGCAGAGGTCTGCAGTGAAAGCTTCTCCCCAACAAAAAGGGACCCAGCCTGTTTATTTCTTTTTATTTTATAATTTTGTGGGTCTGGTAGTGGATTGGCTTCTGGGGTTACCACCCCTTCACCCCACTGGCCAGACCAGCTGTCAACCAACATTATTTTCAGGCTGGAAATATGTAAGTAAAGGACGGTGAACAAAAACAAGAAAGGTTGTTTATGTTCCAAAGTGTGAGAAAGTGAAAAACTGACCCTTAATATCGTACAGTAGCTAAAGAACTGACTCCATCTTTTAAGCAAATAGAAGGCTTTGAAAAATCTCACTAAAAACAGGGCAACAGTTGGATCATGGGCAAATCTGCCACGTTGCCTAATGCAATCAGTGAGAGAATAAGGCACAGGAATAACGCCTGATTGAAGTCCATGTTCGAAAGCCTCATCCCTCATGGAAATCTCTGAGATCCAACACCACCCAAGTCCCAAAAGAACCCTGAGTCCCAAAGTCTTTTGCAGGCCAAACAAAGAGATGTGAACAGTCTTGGCACCAGCTCACACCTGCGTGCTCACTTCTCCATTTCCTGGACTCACCTCTGCTTGTTTCTGGACTCGGTACGGTTTCACATGTCTTGCCAACACCCACTTTGGCCCAGCTACTGTGGAGATACAAGCATAACCCTTGCCCCAAGTTATTAATTTGAATGGACCTTGAATGGATTTGAATGGATTTGAATGGATTTGAATGGATTTGAATGGATTTGAATGGATTTGAATGGATTTGAATGGATTTGAATGGATTCTCCTTCAGTTTTGCATGTGTACTACTTGAAAAGCGTCTGATGAGTGGTGGGGTGGGCTCTGTAAAAGAGCCATTCAGGAAGTTCAACACATACAAAGCTTTGTTTAAGCACATGTGAGGTGTTGTGTCCACCTCCCCCCTTTTTTTGTTTGTCCAAAAGGGGCTTCAATGTGTGATGTGTTCTTTCAATGACTGCCTGACCTGTTGGGGAACGTGGAATGACAAAAGTGTGATGGACACCCCATCTTTTCAGAAATTTTTCAAGCACCTTTCCTGTGTTGAACCATTATCTGATTTGATTTCCTGAAGTACGCCTAGCGATGCAAATGCTTGCAAAAAATGTCTACATGCATGTTGTGCTGTCTCACCCGCGTCCAGAGATGCAAAAAATTGCTCTTGAAAATGTATCGACTGAAACATGGATATTTTTGAGCTTTCCAAAAGTTGGGTATTTTGTTACATCAGTCTGCCACAACTGCAGACTCTGCAGTCCTCTTGGATTGACCGCTCCCATGGATGCAGGGGGTTACACAAGCTGACAATCTGGGCAAACACTCATGATTTCTTTCACTTTCTTTTTAAAGATGCAAAAGGTTTCCATCAGTGCCTGTGCATTCTGATGAAAAAATGTGTGACTCGACCTTGCCTGTTCTAAAATGTTTGATAGGGTCTTTGAAATTGGCGTTGTGAATTCATCTGCATGTACATTCCCTTCTGCTAAAAATCATGGAAGAGAAGAGTATGCCCCAAAGTGGGAAACAAAATATTCATGTTTTCTTTCCTCTAGCAAAGTCCTCATACAAATTATGTATATAAATCTTCATTGTCGACCTCCCTCAAAAATGAACCCTCAAGTCTCCTGACCACATTCACAACATATGCTGAATCTGTGATCAGACTGAAGGGTTGTTGGAACAGTTCAAAAGCCCTCACCACTGCTGCTAACTCTACAATTTGTGGAGAATCTTGCACTGTTCTTATGTTTGACTCTCATTCTCCTATGGTTTCATTCACGTCATTACTGATTCGTGAGTTTTTCCTGAGCTGTCAGTAAACACCATTACTGCGTCCAACAGCACCTCACTTATTTTTGGTTTTTCTCTTAAACTTATTTTTGCTTTCAGCAGTCTGTGGCTTGGAAAGTGAATTGTGCAAAAACCTTGATAATCTAACAACACAATTTGTAAGTGTTCTGATTTTTGCAATGTCCAATCAAAATACTCTTTTTTTCAAAGGCAGGTAAACTGTTGCAAAATCTTTGCCTGCCATGTCCAGCAGTCTTGCCCTGGCTTTAATTATAACTTGAGCTGACATTTCTAAATTTGTGAGAATCATTTTGGAGGATCTGTAGGGTAAAAAAATCCACTTTATGATCAACAATGGGTCTTTCTGTGATGTGTTCCACTGAAAGATCAACCCGTACAACTGTATTTCTTCTCCTAACACTGCAAGAAGGAATGGAAATGATGTCACAAAACGTTGTGCCTGTTGGAGGATTTTGGCAATTTTCCCAAAAGGCTTCCCGAGCTTCAGGTGTGAGAGTTCTGGGAGATTTGATGTTGCAATCCCCTCTCAAGAGATTGAACAATGGTGCAAGGTTATAATTTGTGGTTCCCAAGATTGGTCTCATCCAGTTATTTCTCCCAAGAACTGTTGCAGGTCTTGTAGATCATTGATCTCTGCTCTGATCTGAATCTTCTCTGGTCAGATCACTTGCTCTGTGATCTTCCATCCCAGATATTTCCATGGCACAATCTCCTGAATTTTTGAAGCAGAGATTTCCAGTCCTGCACCTTGCACTTCTGCAATCAGGCTGTCACGAGCTTTTTGCAGTTCCTGATGCATTTGTACTGCGATGAGCAGACCATCCATATAATGAACGATTCTTGCTTCTGTGTGTTTTTCTTGCGCTGGAGACAAAGCTTGTGCCACAAACCAGTGGCAGATTGTTGCCAATTTTTTGAGCCCTGGTGGCAGAACCACCCAATGGTGTCTTTGCAGGGGTTCCTCTGTGTTGATGCTCAGGATGGAGAACGTGAATTGTGGAGCATCATCTGGATGAAGTGGAATGTTAAAAAAGCAGTCCATGAGATCAGTGATCACAAGCAGCCAATCTCTCAGAATCACTGAGAGAGTTGGAAGTCCAAGTTGCAGTGGACCAATTTCTTCAATGACCTCATTAATTCTCCATAAACCTGAGGGGGTTTTTGTGGATCAAAAACACTGGAGAATTCCAGGGACTGTTAGTTGATTTGATATGTCCTTTTTCCAACTGTTCTTGAACTAGGTTTTTGAGAGCACTCAATTTTTTCCATTCAAGGGGCCACTGATCCACCCAGACAGGACTGTCTGTTTTCCAGGTTAGTTTCAAAGTGGTGAGTGCCACAGTGACCCCTAATGAAAATCCATTTCCAGCTTCAGGCCCCATTGTGCCAAAAGGTCTCTTCCCCATACCGTGATGGGTTTTTGCACCATGAATGGGCGGATGATTGCTGTCCTTCCACCAGGTCCCGAGACAACAACTGCATTCTTGCTCTGCAGATGTAAGGAACTTCCCCCTGTGCCAGAGAGAGAACTCAGGAGTATAACCAAGTTCCATTTTCTGGGCCAAAAATATAACTGAAACATCAGCCCTGGTGTCAAGCATTCCATTGATCACGATCACCTTCTCACCACAGGCCAGTTCACAGGTGATGGCAGGTTGATCCTCACCTATGTGTTTCACCCATGAACTTCCAAATGCTCGCCAGAGGAAAGTCTTGTTGATGGAGCACTGGCATGACCTGTTCTGTGGCATGAAATGGCAAAGCAAAGGCTATTGAGGTGTTTTCTGGAATAATCAGTGGTGCTCAAGGAGGTTTGGCCAAAACCATCAACTCTTCGTTGCAATTTGCTGAAATAATTGAAGGATAAATGATGAGTCACAGGATGATACTCCTGTCCTTGTCACTGACTAAAATGTCCTGACTCGCGAATGATGTTCCAGGGACCCCCGTGGGTATCACTGCATCCAAGAAGCAGATCATTTTGGAAGTTGCCAAATTGCATTGTTCCCCTGGTAGCAGCAGATCTGGGTCACTGGGATCCTGCAGACTGTCCTGCTGAAGGCATCGCATTGACATTCCCCAAGGATTGCATGTTTTGTGGAGCCTGGGTTTGAGTCATTGCCATCACTTGTGTCATTGTGCGCTGGTGGCTCGCGCTCTTCTTCAAGTTTCCCGGAACCGTAGAGGTGTTCTGTCCACATCTGTTTTGGCACATTTCTTCACAAGATGGACAAAGACCTATTGGTTCTGTTTTTTGTAAGTTCTGGGCAATTCATCTTGAGATGTCCACGTTTGCTGCAGTTGTAACATGTTCCTCATGCCAATTTTGTCGCCACTGCTTCTGAAAGATTATTTTGATGAAGCGTCGCAAGAATTTCCTCAAAGTTCTTGTTCTGGGCTTTGATGGTTTTTTCAAGCTGTTCCCCCAAGAGGCTTGCCTGAATTGATGTGACATGCTGAGGTGTGTAGGGTTTTGGAGCTTTTCTTGCCCAAAAGGTCCAGCACCAGAGGCAGAGAAGACAAACTGAGTCTGCCAGTCCGTGTTTCCAAGGTTGTTTATTCTTCATCATCTCTCAGTTCTGTCTCAGCTCTGCAGGGCATCCCCAGCAGAGCAGGGCACACAGCGGGACTGGGCAGATCAGAGGGTCCTGGACCCTTTGTACCATTCCCTGATCCAACCACCATCCACAAGGAACTTTTTATTTACAAAATCTTACCAATACTTACTACCTATGCTAACATGTCATTTCTACTCTAAACCAATCCTTGTGATCCAACTCAGCAGAAAATGGGGGAAAAGAACAAGAACAAGGAGGACAGGGGCCACTCCCCAATTCCTCCATCTTCCCTCTCCAACCCCATATACTAAAAATCCTGGATTCCACATTTACACTCTGTGATAAACTAAATACTGCTCATTTTGAATTCTCTCAGCTTGTGATTCTTCACACACTGTGGGCATTCACTGCCATGGCAGGGATCAGAGGCAGTGTCCTCCTGGGCTCTGTGTGAGGCTGCCTGAGCCCCTTGGACAGATCCCAGATCCCCTGTCTGCTCTCCAAACCCTCCAGGGTGGCCACAGGGATGTCCTGGACTCAGACAGCTGCTCTCCATCATAAAATGCATCCTCAGGCAGGTCCTGGTCTTGTTGAAGGTGTCCCTGCTCATGGTAGGGGCTCACAATAAAGGAGCTTTCAAGGTCCCTTCCAATCCAAGCCACTCTGTGACTCTGTGAGGTCCTGGCTTGGCAGAAGGAGCTCCACATTGAGACACCACAAAGACCAACCATGGGGAAGGAGTCCTGGTTCCAGACTCTCCACTGTTGCAGCAACTCTCTTATTAGAGGGTAAAAATGAGCCAAGGCACAGACTTCTCTTTAAACACAGCATAAAACAGGTTCTGGTTTACTCACCAGCTCAGTCATCTTAGCTCCAAAAATTCCCTGACTCTGGCTGCAGCAGGCTCCTGCTGTAGGTTTCCCTTGCAGCCTCTCACTGTTGGTTATTTCCTGCTGAACTCTGCCTGCAGGCAGGAGTTTGCAGACTCTGACTGCAGGTTCCAATAACAGGCTCAGACTGCACACCCAGACTGACCTCACAGCAGTGATTCTCTCTCCCCAGGATCCTGGAGAAAGAAAAGAAAAAGAAAGCAAAAAAAAATCCTTATCTTTGCTTCATGATTCTCTCCTTCATGCGCCTCAAGGTTCCTCCTCCATGATGATCCTCTCCTTCCCAGCTCACCCCCTCTTTTATCTCACTCATCCTCATTGGACAGAGCTGTGACCCATCAGGGGTGATGCTGTATTGGGTAATTAACACAGCTCTGACTTATCAGGGGTGAGGTCACCTGTACTCCCTTCTCCTACACTCTACCATCCTTCCCTTCAAGATTTGATGGAAAGCCCCTTTATTTTGCAAGCAGTGGGACCAAAACTGTGTGAGGAAGGATCACAATCCTGGAGATGTCTGTGTTCCACCACATCCCTCACCCAGCCTGCAGGAGCCCTCTCTGCTGACACAAAGACAATAACGAATCCCACTTCAGTCCATTTGCACAGATAGACAAGATTTATATGGGACTTCACCTCCTATCAACCCCACGTTCTCTGAAGGAAGCGTGGCAGGGGCCCAGAGCTCCTCAGAGGCCAGGACACAGTTCAGTGGTGTGGAACTGCAGGACCAATTATGGCAGAAAAGCTGAAAGAGACCGAAACAGAAAGGTCAGCCCCAGCCCCCAGCTGCCAGGTCATGTCCAGGCCTTTGCACAGCTCATGGAAATGCAAAGGGAAGTCTGATGGCTCCAGGAAAGGTAATTAGCTCAGTGATGAGTGGGAGACTGGGGACAATGTTAGTGCAGCATAAATCATCTCCTAAACAAGCCTTGTTTATTTGTTATGGGCTCCCATGACCTGTGCCCTGAACTTCAGTCTCCCCCTCTGCTCCCTTATCCACTCATCTCTGGGTTTTTGCCTGGCTGAGTGGAAGGCAGGGTCAGCCTGTGGGTTAGCAGGCTTGCTGGGCTCTTCAGAAATGCAGATAAAGAGGTCTGCAAAGTGCCTTGAGAGGTTTTTCTGGTTATTTCCCTGCCCTGAGGGAGCAGAAATAACACATAAATCCAAGCTGGCAACATCCATGTGAGGGTCTCCAGTGCCACATCCACGTTGTGTTCGTCACCTTCTGCCCCAGGTGCCCTGGGTTTCCTGTGCCACAGGCTGAAGAATCCTCTTTATCCCTGCTTGGCTCCATGGCTGCACATCCTTATCTTTGTCTTTTCACCCCAGGAGATGCTCATGATGTAGAGAGACGATCACAGAATGGTTTGGGTTGGAAGGGACCTTAAAACTCATCCCATTCCCACCCCCTGCCATGGGCAGGGACACTTTTCACTGTCCCAGGGTGCTCCAAGCCCTGTCCAACCTCTCCTTGGACACCTCCAGGGATGGAGCAGCCACAGGTTTTATGAGAATTCTTCATCTCCATCCAAACCCTGCAGGTGTCATCAGGAAAATCCTCCATTTCCCCTAAACCCCCATTATTTTTAGTCCACCACCCCCTTGTTCAGAGGCACAGTGGGTGTTTGGGTCAGTGGGATTCATCTGGCCAAAGCCCTGCCAAAAACTCGGGGTGAGCAGGTGCAGAGCAGGAGCACAGCCCTGAGCCTGCCTGCAGCCCTCCCACACCACTGGAACCAAATCAACTCCTAATTATGCCAGGTTTCTCAAAAAAGGGACTACTTCTAGGGGAAGTGTTTAAAGTGCTTAAATATATATATATATATATATTTTTTTTTTTTAATGTACATCTTGAAGCAAGCAGGGGATAGTGAGACTGAGTGAGGGGTGTCCAAGGGGATGGGATTGGGGCAGGATGGGCTCTTGGTGGTGCTGGGGGAAAGGGGACCTGTCCCTTGCTCAGCCTGTCCTGTGAGTGGGATATAAGGGTCAGCCACGGGTCAGCTCTGCCCTGAACTATGCAAATAACCTATAAATAGGTGCAGTTTCCTGCCAGAGCCTGGTTGCTGCTGTTTCAAGCCAGATCTTGATGCTGGAGTCCCCAGGGAAGGTGGAGGGTGTGCTGGAACAGGCAAGAGTGGCCCTCAGTGCTGTCCAGGCTGAGCCCAGCACCAGCTTTTCTCCAAGGCAGAGCCCCTGTCACCATTCTGGGGAAGGCCAAGACTTTCTGGGACTGAAGACAACTCAGCTCCTTCTTGTTGAGATGTGATAATTCCCTGCCTTTATTCCCTTTGACTTGCTGCATCTCCCTGGAAGAAGTCTCCTGCTGAAAGGTCAAATGCCTGTTTCATCCAAGAAAGGAAATTCCTTAATCTCCATCCATTTTTTTAAAGTAGCCCAGAGAAATATTTGCCAGGTTTAGTTGGCTCTGAGCAGCCTGGGACAGTGGAAAATGTCCCTGCCCATGGCACGTGGTGGGAATGGGATGGTTTTTAAAGTCCCTTCCAACCCAAACTGTTCTGTGATTTTAGGATTCCACCCTGGAGCAAGGATGTGGGAATGGGAGCTCTCCTGGCAGGACTTTGATCACCCCCAGACCCAAAGGAGCCTTGGCAGCAGTGGCACAAATCTTACTGAGAGTCCTCCCTGCTGCTGGCCCTGGCTCTCATCTCTGCTCAGTGCCTGAGGGTTCTCCTGCAGGGCTTGCAGGGTGTCAGAGTCCGGGACATCCCTGTGGCCACCCTGGAGGGTTTGGAGACCGGACAGGGGGTCTGGGATCTGTCCAAGGGGCTCAGCCAGCCTCACACAGAGCCCAGGAGGGCACTGCCTCTGATCCCTGCCATGGGAGTGAATACTCACATGCAGGAAGAATCACAAGCTGAGAGAATTCAAAATAAGTAGGAGTTAGTTGATCACAGAGTGTAAATGTAGAATCCAGGATTTTTAGTATATGGGCTTGGAGAGGCAAGATGGAAGAATTGGGGAGTGGCCCCTGTGCTCCTTGTTCTTGTTCTTTTCCCCCATTTTCTGCTGAGTTGGATTTTAGAGATTGGTTTAGAGTATAAACAACATGTTAGCATAGGTAGTGAGTATTGGTACAATTCTGTAAATAAAAAGTTCCTTGTGGATGGTGGTTGGATCAGAGAAATGGTACAAAGGGTCTGGGACCCTCTGATCCACCCAGTCACCCGTGTGTCCTGCTCTGCTGGGGATGCCCTGCAGAGCTGAGACAGAACTGAGATAATGAAGAATAAACAACCTTGGAAACACGGACTGGGGACTTAGCTTGTCTGCTCTGGCTACGGTGTGAGACACCAAGGGCAAAGAGAAGACAAAAAACCTGATTACCTCAGGGAACAGCAACCCTGAGGAGAATCTCAGGGAAAAGAAACTCTGAGAGCAGGGAGCTCTGTGCTGTGCTCAGCTGAGGTGAGGGGGAGATGATCGTCCTCAGACTCAATCTCACAGTTCATCCAGCAGCCAAAAACATCCTGCCCTCCTTTACCTGCCAGTTTTTCCCACTGGCACTGTGCAGAGGGATTTAAACCAGTGAAAAAAGGAAGAGCTCAGGCCTTTGGTCTCCAGCACTCCTTGGCCAAGCCTCTCATGGGATGATTTGGGTTGGAAGGGACCCTAAAGATCATCCAGTCCCACCCCCTGCCATGGGCAGGGACACCTCCCACTATCCCAGGGGGCTCCAAGCCCTGTCCAACCTGGCCCTGGACACTTCCAGGGAAGAGTTATAAATGTATAAACAAAATATTCCCAGGAAACCAATCCAGGAGCCCCTGAATTGGAGTTCTGGGAGCTGAGGCACTCTGCAGGTGCCACTTTGCTGCAGCCCAGACTGGGTTAAACTCAGCCCAAACTGCCTGGTTTTCACAAAGCAATTCAGAGACTTAAATTGGAGGGCTGGTGCCTCTGACCTCAGAACCCCAGGGAATTTGTGGTCCTGTTTTGATTGGGACTTGGGTTTTCAAGGAAATGAGTGTTACTGCACCCAGACCTCACAGAAATCACTGGAGTTGTTTTTAGGCTATGAATGGCTCTTAAAGAAGAGCTTTAAGATCCTGAACTGCCAGCTATGCCTCTAACCCCTCATTTGCTATATCCAGACACACAAACACAGCTCTTTGTCCCCTCAAGATGAAGTCTGGCTTTCCCTGAGCAGCCAGGGCTCAGTGTTTTTCTCCCTCTGACCTGAAAATCCATGAGCACTGTGGCTGAGGAGGTCCCTGAAGGTGACACTAAGACCCTTTGCCTTCTCCCAGCTCCTGGCACAGCTTCCACACTGTTCAGTTTGGGTTTAAGGCCCCTCAGACATCCCAGGCTCTCCCAAGACCCCTTTCCCTGCAGGTGGCCACTCTTAAATCACCCCATTGATTCAAAGCTCTCCTCAGTGACCCCCAAGGTCCCAATTCATCCCCTACTCCCCTCCTCCCTTCTCAATCTGCTCAGCTCTGAGCAAAACCACTGAAAAAGGAAGCTTGCTCCCAGCTCCAGCCCACAGGGACAAGGTCTGGGGAGCTAATTATAAATCCTGCATCAGAGCCATCAATAATTCAGGGAGCTCTGGAATGGAGCTGGAGATGAGTGGCAGGACAGGGCTCGTTCAGTGCCTGAAGCAGCGGGGTCAGGGTGGCCACAGCACAGGGAAGAGCTGGGATGCAGCTCTGGCACCTCTGCATTTCCAGGGCCAGACACCAAATCCAGGCTCCCCATCCTTCCTCCTGCCTCACTGACAAGTGGAGGTGGCAGGATCCTGCCTCTGTCTGAGTTTCAACCCACCAAGCTCCAGGTTTCCTCCCAAAAAAAGACACAAGTCCCATTCACCACCTCTTCCCACACTCAGCTCTGCACTTTTCTCTGCCCTGGGTAAGATTTTGAATTTGTTAGAATGGGGTTTTATTCATGAGGTTGGGGTTGGAGTAATTATACAGCCAGAAATGCTTCTTCTCTCTTCTTATCCTTCAGACATTGGGTTGGGGCTGCCACGTCTTCCTGAGCATCCCTTAAATCCAGAGGGAAGGCAAACTGGAAGGAAAAAGCCTGAAGTTAACAGCACAGGGGGAGTATTTTGCCAAACTGTGAGTTCAGCCCATCCTTGGATGCATTTCCCTTTAGCTGAGCTCCTGGGTGGACTCAGCAGAACAGAGGGACTGCATTTGCTGACAGATAAAAATGGGATGTAGGTTCCTCATGCCATGGGAGAGGGGAAAAGGAGACATCCCACCCACAGCACAGAGCCCTCCATGCAGTTAAAATTCCAGGCAAAACTCACACAGGGCTTAAAATTATTGTCCTGACCACCCCGGGATGTGTCTCCATCCTGATTTAACCATTCTTGCCAGCAATTAGGATGAAAATTAACCCTATCCCAGCCAAAACAGCTGGAATCAGGGATCTTAGGGTTTTTCCAAGCTGTGATTCTGTGAAACAAGGACAGTCTCCAAAAATCAGGGCTTTGGACACCCCCAAATGTGGCTGGGAGCAGCTCCACAGGGGAGGTTGTGTAATTTGGGGTGTCCCTGCAGTGGTGAGAGCTGCTCCCTGCAGCTCTCTCAGCTCTCAGCTGAGGCTCTGGCTCCCTCTCCTGACTCCCTTCACTGGTCCAGGCATCCTCTAAAAGCTGGCGAGGAAGGCACTGGGATTGCTTTTCACCCATCAGATCCAGGCCAGGGGCATGAACAAACCCTCTGAGTGGCTCAGGTGTCCCCAAAATCCAGCTGTGGAGCTGGTTCACCCACTGAAGTTTCTGGAGGAGCAATGGGGTGCAAAGTGCTTCAAAATCTCCTCCCAAAACCCTGTTAAACCTTTTGGACCAAATCAAAACATCCCCAGCACCGTGCCAAGTGTGGCCTTGCACATTTGGGACACATCCCTCGGGCCTAAAGTGAAAGTGTCCCGTGTCCATCTCCTCCCAGTGCATCTGTGCTTTCATGTGGGGCAGATCCTTTGCCTTCTCCAAGCCCTGGTGCCCATCCCATAGTCTGGGATGGGTTTCAGGGCCTCCTGACTCCACCAAAATCCATTCCAGGCCGCCTGCAGCTCATCCTTGGGATCTCTGTGCTGAGGAAGGTGGAACCAGGAGAGCAGCAGCAGTGATGGGACAGAGGAGGGAACATCCCTGAGCCAAGCCTGGGGTCCAGGGAAGGGACTTTGAAGGATATTTAGGAGGGGGATGATGCATCATGGGGATAAACATGTTTAAAGAGGAGTCAGTAGCTCCAGGAGCAAGGAAATCCTTCTAGAAAACAAAAAATTACCTTGCCAGGAAGTGCTTGGTCCCTTCCTGGCCAGGCTTGTCCCCTCTGGAAATGACAACAACACAGGGTTCAGTCCTCCCCTTGTCCTTGTCCTGGATGTCCTCTGTCCCCAGTCCTGCTCCTCTGGCGGGCTCCAGATTACACCAGCAGAGGGCAAGACGAGCCCACATTTTGGGGTGAAAGTAACCACGAGTGGGAGAGACCTGGGAGCCGCCTGTGCCAGGGTGGGGCTTCTCTCGTGTCTGAGCTGGGGTTCAACTCACCCCAGGGCATCTCTGTCACATCTTCCAGCTGCTCCTGTCTCAAATTTTCCATATATTTGGCTTTTTTTTGTTTCTGCTCCTTTCAGTGAAGTCAATCCTGGGATGCAACGATTGCCAGGGAAGGGCTGATGGGCAAATGGAATAACAGGCAGGTAATGCTTTCTTTCCTTGGGGAGAAGGCTGTAAAATACCTACAGCATGGGAGACTAGGGAGGAAAAACGGGGAATGGCCAGGATTCAGGACCTTTAGGGAAAAAAATTAAAAAGCAATGCTGGTCCCAGGTATCCTGTCCCAGCAGAACTCCTGGTTGTGGTTCCTGCTGGAATTTGACCGTCTTGGGAGAGATTTGGTTCCCATCCCACCACTTCTCATTCCCATTATTGGGAATTTATTGAGATTCATTTCAGGAAGTTCTTTCCTCTCTCTTGCTGTCTTCCATCCTGGCCTCCTGCTTATTCTGATTCCACGATTCTGTGATTCCATGAAAACAGTGACATGTTTGGGGAGAGGAGAGCTGCTTCCACACAAACAAGAGTATCCCAATTGTTCATAACCATAATTTTCCCTTGAAAATACAAAACTATCAAATATCGAAACAGAATGCAGTACTGGGGGAGTTTTGAATCATCAGCCCCTGCTGACATCATCAAGCACAAGGTCCTCAAAGTCCAAGGTGCAGGGGAGAGAGGATGGGATAAAGCAAAGCAGCTTTTGGCCTGGGCTCAGTGTGTGAGGATGGGGAATCCTCCACCTTCCCACTTCTTTAAAATCATTCCTTGAGCAGCTTCTTTGAGTTTAAAGAATCCTGGGTCAGATGTTTAATCCTGGGTCTGACACCAAGCTTGGACATGGAAAAAGCTTTTCATGGAATCTCAGAACAGGTTGGGTGGAAGGGAACCTAAAAACTACCCAGTCCCACCCCCTGCCATGGCCAGGGACACCTCCCACTATCCCAGGCTGCTCCAAGCCCTGTCCAGCCTGGTCTTGGACACTTCCAGGGATCCAAGGACAGCCACAGCTTCTCTGGGCACCCTGTGCCAGGGCCTCCCCACCCTTTCAGGGAGAAATTCCTTCCCTATATTACATCTAGCTTTGTCCTCTTTCACATTACAACCATTCCCTGTGCCCTGTCCCTCCATCCCTTGTCCCCAATCCCTCTCCAGCTCTCCTGGACCCCTTTAGGCTCTGGAAGGGGCTCTGAGCTCTCCCTGGAGCCTTCTCTTCTCTAGGTGAACACACCCTGCTCTCCCAGCATGGATGTGGATGGATGGATGGATGTGGATGGATGGATGGATGTGGATGGATGGATGTGGATGGATGGATGGATGGATGAATGGATGGATGGAGGGATGGATGGATGTGGATGGATGGATGGATGGATG
>VXBR01008498.1:274327-291144 GCA_013400215.1 Cisticola juncidis
GATGGATGGATGGATGGATGTGGATGGATGTGGATGGATGGATGGATGGATGGATGTGGATGGATGGATGGATGGATGCATGGATGTGGATGGATGGATGTGGATGGATGTGGATGGATGGATGGAGGTGTTGCTGTTTTCTTGCTGGCTCCTCAGCCAGAAAGCCAATTAGAATCAGCTCAACAAACTTCTGGGTGGGCCCTGTGCCCATTAGGGCTTTGCAAGGCCTCTGCATTCCATGGAGGTGGCAAAATTCATGGAGAAGTGAGAGGAGAGGTGGTGGGGTCAAGGTGTGGGCCTGGGGACTTGTGGGGGAACCAGAAGATTCTTCACAATGTGTTTTAGTGGGAATGGTGGGATCCAGTCAAAGGTTGGACTTGATGATCTTGGAGGTTTCTACCTTAAAGCCAATATTCCATTCTCTGATCCTGTCACCAGATGTCCTGGGCTTGGATGAGCAGGATCTACACCTCACTCACCCCTCTTCCTCCTCCTGCTACTCTCAGTCCTGGTAAATTCAGCTCTGACCCAACTGGAAATTAGTTTTGTTTGTTCTGGGTGTCAGCTTCCACAGCACCTTTAGGTGGGGAAAGATTGCAGGAGTAACTGGGGCTATCCCAGTTTCCAAAGTACATTTTCCTCCAGCAAGGCCGAGTGTGACATCTCTTGGTCCCTTGCCATGTCTTCAGACCTGCTTAAACCACACCTAACCATGGAGAAAACACATGGATGTGGCAGGAGGAGAGATAATGAAAAAGGAGAAACATGAAGAAAGGAAAATTGCTAAATTTATTGATCTTTCCTCCTTTTTCCTTCCCCACAGGCAAGTGCAGCTGGGAAAAGTGTGGAGGCACATGTGTGTCCCCCAGGATGGGGCTGGACTCAGGCAAAAGGAACTCAAATTATTTCAATCATACACACCCAAATCAATCACAAATCCACACCAAACCAAGTTTCCCTAGAGCTGGAGCTCAATAAACCACTTATCCCATGAAAAAACCTCCTTGGGGTGGTGTTTGAACGCAGCCAAACACACTCAGACACTCTGTGATGAGTTCCCTATAAGACACCCTACGAAAAAAAGTCATTTTAGCAGTTTATCACAATGTAAGACATGTTGGCAAGACATATCTGAGAAATTATGGTGTAAATCCTGTATTTACCAAAGGAATATTTCTGTGGACATAGGGAAAAACTCTTCCCACTAAAGTAAGATAATAAGATAAAGAATTATTATGAATAAAATAGTGATAAAACATTGAAACTCAACTGCCTTAAAAATTAATTACAGATTTTGGAGCTCACACGGTTCATATTCATTGCTAGAAGATCAATTTTCCCTGAAAATACAAGGATTAGGATTCTTCCTAAACCTTCTATGAGAGTCTCTCAGCATCACAAGGCTCTGGGAGGAAAATCCTTAAAAATGCCCCAAATCTGGGGACTTTTGGGCTGTGTTGAGTCCAAGGGTGCAAACACTGGAGTTTGCTTTCTCTCCTCTGACGTGCTCCTTTCACAACAGCTCTGCTGCTGACAGATCTTTGACCTGGAATTGTGGAAAAGCTGGAGAGATGAAGGCCTGGTTGTGTCACACAGTTGAGGTGACATCACCCTGGCAGCAGTGTCCCTGCCGTGCCAAAAACGATCGGCTCACGGCGTCCTTGGTGTGCTCTACCAAGAGCCTCCTCTTTTGGGGTTGGTCCAAAGCTCATCCCACACATCCAGGAAAATGCTGTGGCCTCGCTGCAGCAGGGAAGTTCCTGAGGATGCATTCCCAGCCCAGTTTTCCATTCAGCTTTGCATTCACCTGTGGAAGAGTTCACAGAATTGTGGATTTATGGAATGGTTTGGGTTGGAAGGGAACTTTGAGAGCATCCAGTGCTACCCCCTGCCGTGGCCAGGGACACCTTCCACTATCCCAGGGTGCTCCAAGTTCTGTCCAACCTGGCCTTGGGCACTTCCAGGGATCCAGGGGCAGCCACAGCTTCTCTGGGCACCCTGTGCCAGGGCCTCACCACCCTTACAGGGAACAATTCCTTCCCAATATCCCACCCATCCCTGCCCTCTGGCAGTGGGAAGCCATTCCCTGTGTCCTGTCCTATCACTGTGAAGCCTACCAGGGAAATGAGACTGAGACACAAGTTCTGGGTTCACAGAGCATGCAGGGCAGGAAGACTCTGCCTTAGTTTATTTTTTCATATATATATACTTATAGCAAAGTGAGCATAGATTAGAGAGTGCTATCTCCACCTCTCTACCACATAAGTCAAGGAGGCTGTCATTCAACTTCCCCTTCTCTTGGAGAAGAAATCCATAACATTGCCAATGTTTACAAAACATGGTCCTGTGTTTACATTCACGAGCGTGAGAAGCTACAAGCTTCTCCTTTAGTATGAACGCTCAGTAAACCGGGAAAAACCTCATGGCAACACTGTCCCTCCATCCCTTACCCCAGTCCCTCTCCAGCTCTCCTGGAGCCTCTTTAGGCTCTGGAAGAGGGTCCCAGGTCTCTCTGGAGCCTTCTCTTCTCCACACTGAGATATCAAAGCTCTGCCCGAGGTCAGAAGAAATATTATCATGTACCCAAGGTCTTTTCTACTCTGGGGATTCATATGAGATGGGGGAGAGGGCATAAGACTGTCTAAATTTTTTGTTAAAAAGTGAATATTAACCTGTGTGCTGCACCTTCTCAGGAGCTCCAGGAGGCTGCACAAGGACTATAGGGGCAGGAAAACATCCCAAACTGCTCCCAGTTGCAGAACCAAGGGCAGGAGATTTCCTTCCCAGCTGAGCAATGCCCACTCCAGACTCAGCTTCCTTAATGGTGCTGCTGAGGCATAAATGTCTTTTGAATTACATCTCCACAGCCATGTGTGCCAGCTCTGAGCTGCTCTGTGTCATCCCAGCCATCCTGAAGTCCCTGGGTTTGCTCCAGGAGCTGTCCCCTCCCTGCCCTCAGCCCCAGCACAGCACAGGAGCTCAGTCCCTCGGGGAATTTAGGATCATATACAGTTATGGTATGAAGCCAGAAATAGCCTGGAGAGCATTTGTCTGGCCTGAGGCTCCAGGAGAAGGGCAAATGCCAGCTGATGTTCACCTAAAATAGACACAAACCTGTCTGCAGGGCTCAGGAGAGCCACCAGGCCTGGCTGAAACACAGAGTGTGGGGAGGGGGCTCCGTGTGGGGAACCCAGCCCCTGGATTTCCCCCTGGATAACCCAGATGCTCTCCTCTCTTCCCCTCCCTGGGCTCAGCTTCTCTTCCCTGCAGGAATGCAGAGCTCCTGGCAGAGTTAGGGGCTCGATTCCAACCTGAGGAGTGGCAGGAGGGGTTTTCCAGAGGCACAGGGGTTAATCCCCCACATCCCTCACACCGTTCTGCTGAGGGAAGGAGCTTCCTCCTCTTCCTGCACCCGTCTGATGTCTTAAACAGCCAAGAGAAGAAAGCAGCTCCATCCAACATGGCCTTGGACACTGCCTGGGATCCAGGGACACCCACAGCTTCTCTGGGAAACCTCTGCCAGGGCCTCACCACACTCACAGCCAAGAATTTCCTCCTAATATCCAATCTGAACCCACCATCCTTCAGTTTAAGGCCATTCCCCCTTGTCCTGTCTCTCCATCCCTTGTCTCAAGCCCCTCTCCAGCTCTCCTGGAGCCCCTTTAGGCTCTGATAGGGGCTCTCTCATCTCCCTGGAATCCTTCTCTTCTTCAGGTGAATCCCATCTCTCCCAGCCTGGCTGCAGCTGCAGCAGCTCTAAAAGCCAGGCTGGGCTTGTGTCAGGCAGGACTCGACCCAGACTAAGGATCAAAGGGAAGCAGCTGGGAGGAGCTCGGTGCTGCAGCTCCCTCCAAGGCACCGCGGCCACCTCAGGCACTGCTGTGGTCAGGGAATGTTCTCTCCAGCAGAGGCTCCCATGGTTAGCGAGGTGTGGGAGGAGGGAAAGGCCCCGCTCCCCCTGCAGGGAGGGTTTATCCGGGATTAGGGAGGCAGGGTGGGGCTGTGGGAGTTACAACGTCCTCACCCAAGCGTCTCCTGCTGACCCATCACAGGTTGTGCAACACCCAGAGGCAGGAGCTGCTCAGACACAGAAACAGGGACCCAGCAGGGCCTCCCCACCCTCACAGCCAAGAATTCCTTCCCAATATCCCATCTGTCCCTGCCCTCTGGCAGTGGAAAGCTGTTCCCTGTGTCCTGTCCCTCCATCCTTGTCCCAAGTCCCTCTCCAGCTCTCTCCCTCACTGTCCAGGAGCCCCCAGCTCTGCTCTCTTACTCCAGCCAAGGATGACAAACTCAGGATCCATCTGCATAGGATTTTATTAAAGTAGGCATCACCCACACTAACAATAGTTGAAAAAATATTCTTAACAACATTTTTTTTACTTTTTTTTTGTCCTGAATAAGTATTTTAACAGCCACAGTGCTCAAGTGTCACAAGGGAAGTCTGGGCCCAGAAGTCAAACTTCCAACTGGTAGCAAAAGGTAGATATTTTGTACCACATTAAGTTGGTTTAATACAGAAAAAAAAAAAAGTTGACATCATTACAAGAGAAATTAATGTGGAAGACATGGGGGAAAAATATAAAGATGATTGGAGAGAATGAAAATGAGAATTTCAAACAGGATGCAGACATTGCAGACACATTTAATAACATTCCTTGATTGTCACCACAGTTTCCTCCAGACCACTCTCTACTGGAACATGGTCTATTTCAGATTTTAACAAAATTGAGTTGCTAAAATGGCTGCTCCTAAATGAGGCCAGTAACATCTTGGCAGGAAAAACAAAACTGTGCTCAAAATGCCACAGGTTTGAATTTCACCTTTGCTGTGCCACCTGTTCCAAGGCTTTTGTGTAATTCCACCACCAAGGACAGCATTTCAGAGGAAAGAACATTCCTGCTCCTCTCTCTTGTTGGCTCCAATTAAACTGGAGCTGGGAATGAGGGTGAGGGGATCAGACCCCAGCACTTTGTAAGGAAATGGAGTGAGACCCATCAAGAATTCTTTATTTTACACTTCCTGAGGGTGGAACAGAGGCACTGAGGAGTGGACAAGACACTTCAGCTCCTTTCCAGCCCTGCATCTGCTGGCTCCACGTCCCTGGGAGATAATCCAGGCTGGATCCCATCCTGGGCAGGGCAAGGACAAAGCCCAGCCAGTCTCTCCTCACAGGGTGTGAAGGAAGGGCCAACTTCACTGGCCCATTGGGCCAAAAATTACACTTGAGCTACACGAGAGTTACAACAGTGGTCAAAGTTTAAAAACTTGTCCTTTCAGCAATGTAAACAATATAAAAATGTTTCAGTAACCCTTGAGCTTAGATACCTGGGAAATTTCTGCTTTGCCCACAGATGAAAGATAAAATAAGTACAAAACCAAGAGATACAAGTGTAACAAATGTTTCAAATAACTGGGTTTCACCACAGAATCTTCACTGGAAGGTTACTTTTGTGAGGAAACATTTTCCCTGCAGGAGAACCCCTGCACAAAGAGATAAAAGTCTGATCATGGCAGGGTTACAGAGAACACAACAGACTCACAAGCACCAAAGCACTGTCACAGAAAACACAGCAAACAAGTTGTAGGCAAAAAAACCAAAAAACAAAAAACAAAAAAAACTTGAATGTTTTTACCTACACACACTACTGGAGTATACAAGACAAAAAAAAAAAAAAAAAAAAACCTCCCTGAAGGAATTTTCAGTTCNAAAAAAAAAAGACCTTCCTGTAGGGAATTTCCAGTCATTTTGAAAATGAAAGGTATTTTTTCTTTGAAAAAAAATAAAGTCCAAAGCTCCCAGAGGCTGTTTCTCAGCTAGAGTAGCTGACAGCTCAAACTCACATCCATGGAAACTGCTATTTTACCTACAAAGACCTTCCTGTCTCTCCATTTTGTCATTTCCTGAAGTCTCCTAAGTAGCTTTTGAACTGACACCTCTTCCTCTCACACATCATCTGAAACTCCCTTGTTCATCCCAGAATCTCCTGTGCATGAAACTCAACAAGCAGAACAGCCCTTAGCTGTATCTAGAAGGTGGTTTCAGCTTCTGGATCCCTCTCTGAAGAATAAAAGGGTATGAGTTACATATAACAGCATCTACAAACACAGTGCATGAGGAAAATGGGGTGAACAGGAAAGACTTCCATGGCTGACCCGACTCTAAGGCTCCATCCTCAGCCCACCTTTAAAACTTGTTCCAGGCAATCTAACACTGTCCAGGGACACCAAACTACTGGGAGAACCAAAAGTACTGCTCAAAACCCCAGCCAGGGGCTCGGCCTCCCTGAAATCCCACCCAGACTCACATGCAAGGAGCAGCTCTTCGGATTTCTGCTCTCCCTCCAAGGTCACACTGAAGGCAGCGGCACTCGCAGAGAACAGGACAAAGCTTTGCTTGTAAACTCTGGGCTTTTTTAAAGCATGATGAGAATTCAAGTCCTATCCCACTTCACATTAATAAGCAGCATCATAAGAATGCTCCTCTGTATGCCCTAGCCATAGAAAAGTGTATGCTTAAACAGCACTAAAAGAGATATAAATAGGAGCTATCGAGCAAAGTTTGATTTCAAACTAGAATTGCAACGACCCCCTGCAGCTTGGAAACATGAAACAGCTCTTCTGATGTCTCTTTTGTAAGCAAAGAGTAAAAAGGATCTTGCTACAACCTAACATCCTCCTAACACCCAAGAAAATGCAAAACCTATTGTTAACTTTTCAGGATATGCCTGAAAGGCCAGGTTGGACAATGCTATCCCACGTTGTTTGCCAAGGAAGAGGCAGGAATGATTGGAGAGCCATCAGCCAGGAGTAAGTGCTACTTTTGGTGTTTCTCCCTAAGTGTGAAAGTTCAAGGACTCTGTGTTTGTCAGCAGTGCTGTGTTTGGGGACAGCACACAGTTTATATAAAGGATATTCCAGCTACAGGATGTTTCTGCCCAACTCTGTCGCTACTTACAAAAATTAGTAACTGACATGCTCTAAGACTCAGCAACTAAAATTCAGCCATTTCTTCCTGGTCCTCTGTGGAAATCTGGAAACATCTGAAAGCATTTCAGTTAGCTTGGGCAATCCTGGAGTCAGACCCAAGGTAGCTAAACATTGTGGTCACCAGCTCGGGGAGGTCATAATCGTGTTTCCAACCCCAATCCCTGCGGGCGTTGCTGTCGTCGAAGTTCATGGGCCAGCTGTCAGCTGCAGGGAAGAAAAAGAAAAAGAACCAAGAAAGGTGAGGCTTAGGAAAAAATCTCACTGAACTTTGAGATGTTTCGTCACCACTAAAGCTGAATTTTGAACCATAAGACTTGAACTGTGCAGGAGTAATTCAGTTCCTAAAAAGAGAATAGACTTTGTTTGGCCCTGATGTTTTTTGTTACCTGCTGCCAGGGGAGATACTAACCTATGGCCTGCCTGACTTGATCCACATTGTAGGTCATCTGGAGCTCAGGGACATATTTCTGCACCTCCTGGGCCAGCTCCTCAGGAGTGAAGCTCATGGCACTGATGTTGTAGGTCCTCATGGTCAGGGCTTCTGCAGGGGCCTCCATGACCTCCAGCGTGGCCTTCAGGCAGTCGTCGATGTACATCATGGGCAGCCGGGTGTCTGGCCTCAGGTAGCACTTGAACTTGCCAGTCTTTATGGCATCGTGGAAAATCTGGACAGCATAATCTGGGGAAGGGAATAATGGATGTGAATGATCTGTGTTGTGAGCTTCATGAGAGTGAACAAACCTCAGACCAAGCCCAGAGTCTCCTGCCTCAAATTTGGGAGCAGGACTCCCAAATATCGTATGATAGTCACAATATCGTGTGATATTCAGCATGAAATCACAGAGTGGGTATGGTTGGAAGAGAGTTTAAAGACCATCCAGTTCCAATCCCCTGCCATGGGAAGGGATGCCACTCACTATCCCAGTCTGGCCTTGGGCACTTCCAGGGATCCAGGGGCAGCCACAGCTTCTCTGGGCACCCTGTGCCAGGGCCTCACCACCTTCACAGGGAAGGATTTGCTCCCAGTATCCCATCTAACCCTGTCCTCTGGCTCTCCCTCATCCTGTCATTCCATGTCCTTGTGAAAAGTCCTCCCCAGCCCTCTTGTCATGCCCCAGTCACTCACCAGTTGTTCCCCCTCCAGGCTGGGAATCAGCAGAGATAATCCCGGGATACCTGAGGCATCGGAAGTCCAGGCCGTAGCGGTAGTGGTAGTACTGGGGAGGGGAGAGAAACACAGAGTTACACACCAAGAGCTGGTCACACATCCTCGATTTCACAGGAAAAATCTGACACAGGATGACCCTTCAGCTGTCCCAGGACATGGATGAAAGGAAAGGAATAACTGAACAATCCCCATTCCCTGCCTGGCAGCTGATCTCCCTGCCCTTTTCCAGCTCACATCCACATCAGTGGATATGGATCTTGGACATGGATTGCCATGCTCCTCATGTAGGGTCCACAATGTTCAGAAACAGAACACTCCCAAGTTTGTGAGACTTCCCAGGATAATACAGTCCTCAGACCTACATGAGGAAACTGTATAAAAATATCAGCTTTAAAAATGGTGTTTATAACTAACTACAAAGCCAAAAGAGAAGCTGTGCATGTGCCGACTCTCAAGGCTTTGGCTTGAAAATCTTTTTTTTGGAGAGGAGGAGCAAAAAGTCATCATTGTGTACCTGCTGTCACAAGGCTTTGTGCACTGTCCTTTCTGCAGTGCCATTCACATTGGCACAGAGGCCAAAGCCATAAAAAACAGGGAAAGAAATGCACTGAAAGTCAGCTGTTTGCCAGCTTCCCATGCTTTGTGCTTTTCCCAATAAAACTCAAAAGATACTTGACCTTCAGAGCTGCCTCTGACTATTGCAAAGTACTAAAGTCTGAAGGAGGGAAAAATGGGGAAAAGAATGAGGGAGGAATCTTACAAAAGCAATGAAGTTCCAATCATAGAATCATGGAATGGCTTGGGTTGAAAGGGACCTTAAAGAACATTCCAACCACTGCCAAAAACAGGGACACCTTCCACTGTCCCAAAATGCTCCAAGCCCTGTCCAACCTGACCCTGGACACTTCCAGGGATGCAGCAGCCACAGCTTCTTTGGGAAACCTGTTTAAGTGAAGTTCTCCCAGACCTTTCAGGAAATGAATAAAATCAAAAATTCTCACTTCTCCCATGAGCTCAGCGTGGACCTTGGAGACTCCATAGATGGTCCTTGGTCTCTGAATGCAGAGATCAGGAGTTGGATCACGAGGAGAGGTGGGTCCAAAGGCTCCAATGGTGCTTGGAACAAAGAGCCTCAAATTATGCTCAGCTGCAATATCCAGAACATTGTGTAAACCTGGAAAAACAACCAAAACAACACAATTTATCAGAATAGCTCTGCTTTCTCAAGCCATTAGAGAATATTCTCAGCTGGAAGGCACCCATCAAGATCATCCAGTCCAACTCCTGGCCCTGCAGACACCCCAACAATCCCACGCTGTGCATCCCTGAGAGCATTGCCCAAACACTCCTGGAGCTCTGGCAGGGGCTGTGCTCCAAAACCTCCCGGGGCCGTGCCCATTCCCTGGGGAGCTCTCCCAGCGCCCATTCCCTGGGGGGCTCTCCCAGCGCCCGTTCCCTGGGGGGCTCTCCCAGCGCCCGTTCCCTGGGGGGCTCTCCCAGCGCCCGTTCCCTGGGGGGCTCTCCCAGCGCCCGTTCCCTGGGGGGNGCCCCCTCCCAAATTCCCCTGGCAGAGCTCTCAGGGCTGCCAGGCCAGCACACACCGGTGATGTTGACAGCCCTGGCCAGGGGCACGTTGGCCTCTCCCACGGCGCTGAGCAGGGCGCTGTAGTGGAACAGCCACGTGATGCGGTTGTTCACCACGATCTCCCGCAGGTTCTTGTAGTCCAGGATGTCCGCAAAGATAAAAGGGCCTGGGGGAGATGCAAGATTGGGAGATTTGCTGTCAGGAATGCATGGAAGGAAGGTTCTCTATGAAGTTCAACCTGCTGTTTCTACCACCTAAATGCATCACTAAACAGCAATGCTGAGGAAAAATTTTAGCAAGTTTCCAGTGAAGATCAAAATCTTAAATCCTCCTCTATATCCAACTCATAATAAAAATTCCCTGAGCGTGTAAAAGCAAAGCACAAGTTTCATTTCCAACTTCCTCCCTCCAAAAGCACAAAAGCACCTCTTTTTCCATGTGGAGCACAACATGCCTCAGATAGTTATTTGAGTCAGCAAGGAGCAGTGAAAAAATGCAAAGAGAAATATTTAGGAAAAGGGAATAAGAGGAGAAACCAACATCCTGGCAAGATTTCAAAGCACAGAGATATTATGCAGAAGGTCTTGTCAGTGTAATCCACTTATCACTTTGATAATTAGTTTATGAACATCAGAGGTAAAGTCAAGATTTTTTTTCCATGTGCTTCCCCAGTCACTTACTTCTATAAAAAACATTATCTGCAGGCTTTCTAATGTCAGACAAGATCACATTGTTCTTTCCAAAGCGTTTCCTGTGTAAAAATACCCACAGGGAGCAGTGAGTCCACAGTTTTTTGAGATAACCCATCAGTTGCTATTTTGTTTTGCAGGAGCGATAGCAGAGGAACAACATTTTCCACAATAAAATCAGTTACTGCACTAAACCAAAAAAACCCCAACAATCCTTTAAACATAACACAGCATCTTTAAAAATGATGAAATACTTCTAGTAGCAGTCAAGGTCTGCATAAGGAGAGAGAAATTCTTTAGAGAGTGAAAATATGTTGGGAAGAGATTTTCCTACCCTTTTCTTAGAGAAAATTTTACCCAGGGATAATTTACTCCCCTGCAGACAACAAAAAAACACTGGGATTGTTGTAACTGCAGCTACTTTTATATCAACTAAACAAATAAAGGAGAGAAATTGTGACCTTCAACACAAGGCTGTTAGAGACAGCAAGTCTGGGGGCATTGGAGCACATTCTGGCCTCCCATTATTTAGATAATTTTAAAATATATCACAGAAATTATAGAAAATATTCAAACTGCCACAGTGTTGAGTGCAGTGAGTTTGCTCACTTCTGGTCTTGGTCCAAATCCCCTCCAACAAAGACTGTGAGCAAATGATAAAGTGGAGCTGAGCTGGATATGGACAAGGACATGGATAAGAGAGAGCTCTTGGAGCATTTCACACTTCTTGAAAAGATATCATAAAAAAGGAGGTAACTGTGCTTGAGATGTGGGAAGAGGAGAAGGAAAAAAAATGGAAAACTCTGAGGGTTCAGACTCTGAATACTCCCATTTAACTGGAAGCAAACAACTCAGCAGACAGGCCCTTAGGAAAATCCTGCTATTTAGGGAATTGTGACCAATGGACACACAGAAAGTACGTCAGGAACCCACAGCAAGCACAGGAGGGACAAATAAAATTATGGTGGAAATTTAATTATAGAATCATTAAGGAAAAGACCTTTAAGATCATCAAGTCCAGCCATTAATGTTATTTACCAAGCCAAGAGGCAAAATCAGGATTTGAAAAAAAACGGATTTCTTTTATAAACAACTTTCTAGACAACTACTGCTGTTAGACGTGATGGCTGAAGCTGGAATTTCTCACTCACAGCAAGCCTGGGAATGGTGACCCACCTGAGCAGCTTTGCAAGTCCCACTCCGAGCTGGCCAAGACCACCTAGGAGACAAAAATCAGAGGAGAAGAGGGGTCACAATGCAGAATTCCTTTATTATCTGTATCACATCAAGAATCAGTACGATTTTCTCAGTGAGTCAGGAAGCTTTGACATTTTTTTCTCATTTTTGACATTGGTTTTAGAAGAGTTCTGGAACTAAAACAGGGAAAGTTCACATGGGATTCCAATCTTACTGCTCGATGGTAAAAGATCATTCCAATTTCAGGATATTTTGGGTTATTTTTGCTTCCAGAACTGTGCTGTTAGGGAGGGAGGAGAGCAGTGGGAAAGCTCAGCTGAGGAGCAGGAGCCCAGCTGTGCCAGGAGTGCTGACCTGTGATGGGATATTTTGTTCTGGGATATTTTGGGTATTTTTGCTTCCAGAATTGCCCTCTTTGGGGAGGGAGGAGAGCAGTGGGAAAGCTCAGCTGAGGAGCAGGAGCCCAGCTGTGCCAGGAGTGCTGACCTGTGATGAGCACCCGGGGATGATCCGACTCGGAGAAGGTCACCGAGTGGAAGCTGGCATCGGAGGCCACCTGGCGTGGGGACACCCCGATGGCCCTCACAGGCACCAGGGACACCCCACAGCCACAGCCAGAGCTCTGCAGCAGCTGGCTGGCAGCCCTGCCCAGGTTCCTGACGATTGGCATCCTCTCCTTCGGGTGTGCTGAGAGGAGAGAGAGAAAAGATGAGTCAGGAGTGATTCAAAGCCCTTAAACGCTTTTAAACGTTTCCCCAGAAAACCCCGCAGGGATTCAGAGGAACTTGATGCCATCGAGGGCTGGGGGGTTGTGCTAAGCAAGGGCTGAAAGCAGCCTGGGATGTAACATGAGCAGAGGTAAAGTATTCCCTGGAGTGAGCTCAGGAAAGTATCCACAGTCCAGGAAAATGGGCAGGGAGAACACTGTAAAGCTCAAATTTAAACCTTATTTAAAACACCACTCAAAGCTGTGATGTGAAGTGTAAATACAGAATAAAACAGAGCTGCTGTGATGCCACGTTTGGAGTGAAAGTTTTGCAAGCTGCTGTGAATAAGCAAAACTCCTCGGGATTGCATCAGCAAGAGCAGTTGAGCCAAGGAGGCAGCAGGAAATCTCTTGGAAAAAAGGGAGATTTACTCCAATTTAACACTCAGGATGGACAGTACCCAGAAAGCAAACAGAGGAGTGGCAGGGCTTAGCCAGGCCTCAGGAAAATGTCCTGAGTGTTTCACACGATTATACTTTGCTCTGTGTTGCATTCAAGTTTGGCTTCTTTCTCTCCAAGTCTTTCATATTGGGGAAGGAAATGCAAAGTACCCCAAACAAATGACACATGCAGCCACAACTGATCATTTCTGAGGTGTAAATTTAATTCTCTCAAATAAAATCCTCAAGGCACAAAATTTAATTCTCTCAAATAAAATCCTCAAGGCATAAGCATTTATTTTTCCCTTATCCCCTCTGAACAATTTTGAACTCTTTCCAAGGATCTAGAATATGTAAATTCCCAGATGAAAGCATATTTCAGACTTGCCTGATGAGGTTACCCTGACAAATCCTTTCTTGGGGCATATATTCTAAAAAGAACAGTCAGGTAGATGGAAGTTCTCCACAAGAAATTGCAGCAGTTAATTGCTGCAGATGAATACCAGTTCCAGAGAAAAGCAAACAAGTGAGTAATGTGGGCGTTCCTTTCACTTCTCAAGTCATCTGACTGAGAATTTTCTGGAACCTGAGAGAGTTTTGCAGTTTAAATATAAATTTGCTAAACTGCCTATTGTCTAGTAAGACAGCCCCATGAAATTGCATTATCAAAAAAATACATTTAAACTGATCAAAAAGGCTTGGTCTGAGTTTCCCAGAAAGGTGATGGGAATATCCAAATTGCATCTGGACCAGGCACCAGCTCTCATAATAATCCCTTCCTATTTCAGCATGGAAGAATAAAATCTTCCAGCACTGAGAGAGACTCAGTCTCTGTGTGACAAAAAATTTCCACTCCAAATACCTGAAAAGGCATTTTGAGCTCTGCAAAGTACAAACAAAAGTTGGCTGTGACTAAAATTGGTTTCCCAATGACTGGACTGGTTTTTCCAAACTAACCTGGTGAGAAACCACAAAGGTTTAAGCTGAGAATTTACTCTCAAGTCTGACTCAGAACAGAAATACATTTTATACCAGGCACTGAAACAGCCAGGCAGCAGAGCTGCTGCAAAAACCTCCACTGATGACATTTATTTCTATTTCAAATACAAAGGGAAAAAAAAACCAGGTGTGATTGGCTACTGAAGTGGCCATAAATGCACAGATATATAAAGAAATCAAAATTATGCCTTAAAAACACTTCCCCAAATAGCTGAAGTCAGCCCCACACAGTGATTAACTTGCAAAAGCAACTCAGACAGGAAATCCCATTCTGCTAGATCCAAGGTTCCCATCTTAAATAACTTCCAGGAGTTATTAACAGCTCTGAACACACACACAAAAAATTAATTTAACTGCAGTAAAACAACTTAAAAATTCTGTAGGCTTCCCAAGTGAAGTAAAATAACTTAAATTTTTATAGGCTTCCCTTTTTACTATCTCAAAGGGTAATACTTCTGTTCTGTTGGGAACTGAAGAGGAAAAAATTATCTATATAATAATAGATATCATTTATAGTGGAAGGTGTCCTTGCCTATGAAACAGGATGAGCTTTAAGGTCCCTTCCAACCCAAATCATTCCATGATTTCATGATACATTTTTACAAACCCCTCCATATCCCCTTCTGAAAAGTTTCTCAGTCCCTGATCTCATTTATCAACTCAAACCGATATTAGAAAGTGTCAGCAAAATGAGGAAGTTTTATCCTGAAATATCAAAGTTATTTCCCCCACCCCACCAATTTAAACCAGTAACCAAGGCTAATTTCAAGGATTAGGCAATGGGATTGCAGCTGGAATTTCCCCTCTCCTGCACTCACCTGGGTCTCAGCTGGTGATAGGGCAGAGGCAGAGCAGAGGAGAGAATTTATAGGACACTGCCTCTGTGGAAAGCCAATCACAACCTGGCAGAGAGTAGGAGTTGTCCCACACCTTATGGAAAAAAAAAAGGGGAAAAAAAAGTGTGTGTGAGAGCAGCAGCCGCCAGGGATATCACTGTCCTCTCCTGCCTGATTTTGAAATGCCTGGAAGTTTGGGACAGGCAGGGAAAGGGCTCTGAAGGTGCACAAGCAGCTCCTCCAAGTCCCAGAACCAGCCAGCCTCGGGTCATGGCTGAAGGACAGAGTTTAAACTAATTAGTGGCAGTGCAAAGGATTAGGAGAAAGCAAACACGTGTTCCAATGTACAATAATCTGCCTGGGATAGCAGGAAATTTCTGGGGTTTGTAAGAAGATTAAAGCACAGGGAGAGGGAAAAGAGGGAATAAAGAAAGAAGAAAAAAAAAAAGACACATTCACAAAATGACATTTAGTGAGTGAACTGCCAGCTGCTGATCCTCTGTGAGGTTTCCAAAGTGTTACATAAGCAGCAACACCTGTCACTCACATAAAAGTCAGAAATGTTTATGGAAAGCAGCAGTTCTTTTAAGTTAGTTATTAATAGAATGTCACGGTGATAAGAAAGATAAGACAGTCTTGGTCTGGAAAGTCCCACTGCCGGCTTCAAGGAAAATGGGGGAGAGGGAAGAAAGAGAAGTGAAACCAAAGCCCAGAGCTCCTACACGATTTCTGGGGATGCAGCTGCTGGGATGCCACGGGATGCCCCTCCAGGGAGCCAAACCAAAGAATGCAGAACTTCCTCCTTTCAAAGAAAATTAAGGGACTCTGCAGGGCACAGGATCTCAGATTCCCAACCACATCCTCAGGAATATGGTCCACACCAGCACACTGAGCTCCAAGTTCTCAACTCTCATTTGGCTCCAAACCCCACAGTTTCTGCTTCAGACCTGCAGATTTGCTCATGCATTGGGAAGCTCCTCTAATTTTCCCAACTGTATCAAGAGCTTGAGGAGAAAGACAGCATCTTCCTTGGGCATCCAGAAGATGAAGCACAAGCCACACTGTCCATGGGAAAGCCTCTCTGGTGCCCAAGTGCTGCCAAGTGGAATCTCCATCAGATCCCTGCATTTGGGAGCACTCAAGCTGCAAAAGCTAAAAGATACTCTTAGCTCAGCCCCAGTGACTGCTGCCTGGAGAGCTGGACAGCCCAAAGCACACATCACACGCTTCTGAGAGCCCCTCAAGCTGGGACACCGCGTCCCTGCCGCTGTCCCCTGGCAGGGGGATGTGCAAGGCTGTCCAGGCTGGAGCTGTTCCCTCTGGTAGGGGGGATGTGCAAGGCTGTCCAGGCTGGAGCTGATCCCTCTGGCAGGGAGCTCTTGCCCAAGCTCAGCTGAAATAACCTTGACACACACGCACAGCTCCTGTCCCAGGGGTGACGCAGGATGAGGCCGAGCCCCTCGCTGAGCCTGCCAAGAGGAGACGTCAGCCCGAGCAGTGAGGGACCCGCTGGAAACCTGACCTCAGCCACCAAAAATAAACAGAAAAAAAAAGGGAGATTACGCAGCTGCTGAACGGCGTGAAATTCCTGGAGCAGGTAAGGAAGATTGGTCCAGAACATCCCATGTATCCTGGGCAGAGTGGGCAGCAGGGGAGGAGGAGATTCTGCCCCTTGTCCCTGCTCAGGTGAGACCCCACCTGCAGAGCTGCCTCCAGATCTGGGATCCAGAAAGAGCAGGGCTGCTGGAGAGAGTCCAGAGGAGGCACCAGAGATGCTCCAAGGGCTGGAGCCCCTCTGCTGTGGAGCCAGGCTGGGAGAGCTGGGGGTGCTCACCTGGAGAAGAGAAGGCTCCAGGGAGAGCTCAGAGCCCCTTCCAGAGCCTAAAGGGGCTCCAGGACAGGAGCCTAGGACAAGGGATGGAGGGACAGGACAAGGGCTAGTGGCTTTAAACTTAAAAAAAAAAAAAAAAAAAAAAAAAGTAGGTTTAGATGGGATATTGAAAGCTGTGGCTGCCCCTGGATCGCTGGAAGTGTCCAAGGCCAGGTCGGACGGGACTTGGAGCACCCTGGTCTAGCAGAAGGTGTCCTTGCCCATGGCAGGGCTTGGAACTCGATGCTCTCTCAGGTCCCTTGTAACCCAACCCCTCCTCGATTCCCTGCTCTACACCCGGCACAGCCTCCGCTGGTGAAGCCAAGGGGCCGGTGC
>VXBR01008498.1:296587-326710 GCA_013400215.1 Cisticola juncidis
TTTTTTTTTTTTTTTAATGAGGGGTGAAAGCACTTTGTGAGCCACAGATGCCTTGTTTTTCAACACATTCTGCTGGCATCATTCTCTTCCCTGTGAGCTCCTGCAAAGGGAAAACACAGGTGTTCCCCCTCCAGGTAGGCTGAGAAGGAGGGAAGCTTTGCCTGTGGCATCTTCCCCCTGGCTGTCCCACTCTGGGTGTGAGATTCCCTGGATGAAAGGAGCCTCTCAGCAGGGTTAGCTCCTACTGGGTGCTCCCCACAGCCACATTTCCTTGTGCAAAGGGACCTTGTGGCATCTTGTACCATAATGGACCAGGATCAAACCCTCAGTGCCCCTCAGATGCTTCTGTGCTGCTGCTTTCTTAAATTTAACATTTTTTCTGCAACCACAGGGCAGCAATCCTGCAAGGATCTTCCCTCAGGAGACACCCCAATACTGCTCATGCACCGATGGCAGATGAAGGATCTGGTTTCTTTAATATCCACAATTTCAATTTCCACTCTCATGGTGATTGATTTTGCACTAACAGAATCATTAATGTTGGAAAAGACCTTCAAGATCATTGAGTCCAACCTGTGACAAATCTTTACCTTGTCAATGAGACCAGGGCACATCCAGGTCTCATTGGTTAAAGGTTAAAGACAGATGAAACAAAATTAAGAATAGCCCACAGCCAAAAGAGTTATTAAAAAAAAAAAAAAAAAAAGAGAGAGAGAGAAAGGGGGAAGAAAATGGAACTGTGAAGACCTGAAGTGGCTGAGGGGGACAAGGGGCCAATCTTACAGCACAAAGCACCATCATCACAACAAGAAAAACCTCCAAATAAATCAATCTTGAAAGTATGTGCTCCAAGAGTGGACAGATTAGTCCTCAGGACAAACCTTTAGCTGTAAGGAAGTCCTGGAAAAGATCACTTGGGAAGGGAGAAGTTTGTGTTGCTGAGAGATTCAAGGACAGGTTGGGTAAGAAGGATCAGCAGAGATGTGGGTTCAGTGGATCCTGTCCCAGGGCACAGAGAGAGGCTCACAAACCTCCCCTCTTCAGATTCAGCACCTGAATCTCTCCCCTTTGCTTGCTGCCTCTCCAGTAAAGTCATAAAATAACGAGTGGTTTATCCTGGGAATGTACAATGAGGTCAGGGATACAAGTTCTGAGGTTACACAGTCCTGAAGAAGCCCCAGCCTGCAGTGCAACCAGCCAGGAGGAATTCCTAGAGCCCAGACAGATCCATTGTTATTTTGGAAAAAGCTCTCTTTGTTCCCTGAGGGCTTTCCTGAATTAGCCCTTCATCCACTGCCCTGCAGCCTCACATCTCAGCAAGCAGAATGCATGAAGGGTGCATCACAAATATGGCAATGATTCGAGATTGGTGGTGGAAAGGAAGGATTTTTGAGGGAAATATCAGGCCCTGGGTCTCACCCTTCACCTGCCTGCCAAAAGGCCCTGATACTGCTGGAGAAAACACAGCAGCTGAAATTGAAATTCCTTGGGCAGGAATTTCATACCTTGGAGTGGATACAGGGAGCTCACAAGGGGCAGAGCTGTAATTTAAAATTACTTTCAATTCTCTTTTGCTGACAAGGCCAGCTTGGACAGAGCTCTGAGCAACCTGGGAGATGCCCCTGCCCATGGCAGGGGCTGGAACTGGATGAGCTTTTAGGTCTTTCCAACCCAAACCAGTCTGTGACGATTTCCCAGTCTTCCAGCAGGGCTCCTATAGCACATTGGGAAAACCACAGGGAAGTCTCTCAGCAGAAACAACCCAAGGAATCTTTCTGCCCTTCACAGTTTGGTCACAAAAAGCCAAAGCCTGAAACAAGCATGAGTAACCACAGGGAGAAACAAAGGCAGAAGGGAAATGTTATAAACTCAGCATCTGCTGCTGCAGAGCTGGATCCATTAACAGTGCCTGGAGTGTAAACAGAATCCATTTTTCCTCCTTCCTTACTGGCCCTGACAGCACAAGTTTCCACCCAGGGATTCATTTCAAGCAGGTTGTGGAAAGAAGACACATAATCAGTCCTGATAATGACAAGGATGAGTTAGCAGACTGAACTGGAGCAGCACATCAAACACTCTCAGGCAGGCAGAAGAGAGTTTGCTCTCTGTAAGCCTTCCCTGCCTGCTAAATCCTGCTTTCCCAAAGGTCTGTGTCCTTTGGAACACAAACCTGGGTGGAAACAAGCTCATTCAGGGCTCTGAGGTGAGCAGATGTTGCAAAATAAGGATTAAGGAATGTACTCTGTGCAAACCAAACTGTTTAAAAATCCAGACCAAACCTCACATCAGGTTTGTCACACACCACAAAGAGCAACAGAAGATCATCATCCTCCTTTGGAGCTGGACTACAGGGATGCTTGTGGGATATTCTGTGATTCACCTCCATCTGCTCAAGAGATGGAAACCTGTACAACACCTGGAATCAGCATTGAAACACTGAATACTCAGAAAAGAGTTCACAGGGAAATGGAGGTGATGAGCACTGGAGTCATTTTCTGCCAGGAACAAGGTGGAGGAAAAAAACCGTGTGGCCAGTGAAAAACCACTTTCCAAATTCTCTTTACTGAGCACCTTTGTTAAGGAGACTTTGGAGAATAAATAATTTATGAAGAAGGTTCAGGTTTCATCTGATTATGTTACATAAATCTTCCCTGTCAGGAGCTCAATCCTTGTGAAATGTGGGAGTAGAGACACAACTGCTCCGTGGGGAATCACAGAATGATTTGGGTTTGAGGAGACCTTAAAACCCATCCAGCTCCACCCCCTGCCATGGACAGGGGCACCTTCCACTCTCCCAGGCTGCTCCAAACCCCATCCAACCTGGCCTTGGATATTTCTAGGGATGGGGCAGCCACAGCTTCTCTGAGAAACCTGGACCAGGGCATCACAGCCAAGACATTTCCCCACAGTTTCTCATCTCAGTCTTCCTTCTTTAATTTTAAGGCCATTCCCCCTTGTCCTATCACTCCACACCCTTGTGAAAGTGCCTTTCAGCATTCTTGGATCCCCCTTCAGGTACTGGAAGTCTGTAATTCCTAATGGCCCAGGGAACCACTGGATTTCATTGGGCTTGAAGAATGTAATGACCCAATCTGAGAAAAGCTTCCTGAAAACATGTCCATGCATTCTGTGAAATCTGCAAGGCCTCACAGACCTAAACCTCTCATCCTCCAAGTGCTTTGTTCAGTTAACCTGAAAAAAAAAAAAAAAAAAAAACCACTCTACAATAAAGCTTTTTGGCAGAAGAAAAAAAGTCTCCCTCTCTTTGTGGGGAGACTTGGGGGCACAGAAATTGAGAGGCATTTAAAATCAATTCTAAGCTGGCTCCTCTGCAAAACAGAGCTGCTAGCACGGCTGTGCAGTCATTTATCAAGAGCTGGGAACATTCTGGATGTTTTCAGGCACAGGCAGCACCTTTCCCACAGCCTCTCCCAGCTGTGCAGGAGCAGAGCAGCCACAGGACTGAAAAGCAGCTTGAGAATTCCTTGCCTTTGCTGGAGGGAATAAAGCATTGTGTTACGAGCCAGGGAGAGGCAAAGGCTTTGGAGAATTTCATTTTCCATCCAGTGTTATTAGATAATCACTGTAATTTAGCAGGATGAGGCTGCAGGCTTTGCTCTTACAGTTTAATAGTCCTGTGCTTGAAATAAAGGAAGGTTGTTTATTCCTTCTCACACAACATTTCTCATGCAGTGGGTGCTGCAGATCACCTTTTCTGGATCTTTCTTCATTCCATGGAATCATTAAGGTTGGAAAAGACCTTTGAGACCATCGAGTCCAACCTGTGATCCATCCCCACCTTGTCCCCAGCCCAGAGCTCTGAGTGCCACAGCCAGACCTTCCCTGGGCACCTCCAGGGATGGGGACTCCAAACCTCCCTGGGCAGCCCCTCCCAAAGCTTAACAACCCTTTCCACGAAAAAGTTTCTTCCTGAATTTATGGGAAAGTGCCCTGTAGGACAGGTGAGAGTGCTGGAATTACATTTTATTAAATTTTGCTGTCGTATTCCTGTAGACAAAACTGTAATTGACATTTTTCCACCCACCCCCCCACTGGCAACATGAGGACTGTAGGAATGGGGAAGAGAAATGCCTCCTGCTTTCAGCTCCTGATTTATCCACAGTTTTTGTTGGAGCAGGATATAAACATACATCAGCATCTGCTTTAGCTGAAAACCAGAGCTTGCCAACTCACACGGCTTAGGAATTTTCCAGCTGCAAAAAGAGCAACCTCAGCAAAGAAAAAATTGTCCTTGGGGACAAAAAAGGGGGTTTTGCATAAACAATTCTGTCTTAAATCAAAATCAGAAATCTCTGGAGTCTGGGAAATCCCTGGAATCCTGGAATGGTTTGGCTCGGAAAGGACTTTAAAGCTCACCTCGTTCCACCCCCATGGGCATGGATACCTCCCACCAGACCAGGCTGCTCTGGTCCCATTCCCTGCTTTTTCTCCTTTAATATCCAGGGATTATGGATGCTGGAGACCAAGCATGGGATGCTGGTGCCTTTGCTCTGCCCAGCCTGGTGCTCCTTACACGCCTGCATGAAGCCAGCTCAGCTCAATATCCCCTGGAAGCTCTTGAGGAGGAGCCCAGAGCATGAAAATGTGACACGTAAAATATCCCAGGCCCCTGTGAGCACACAGCTCACTGAGCTGGAACCTTTAGCTCAGCAGCCCAAAAAGGAATCCTGAAATATTAAAATGCTTTTGTTAAAGGCACAGGAAAAACTCACAGGAGCTTAACTAAATCAGGAAAAAAAAAGCCATACAAATAAATAGATATATTTAGGTCATCATTTTCATTCAGGACAAAGATGAACATTAAAGCAATTTCCTGAGAGGGGAAAACCTTTCCCAGAGCTAAGCAAAATTCAACTCTGCAGTGCACACAGAGAGAGATCCCAGCCTTGGAGATCAGAGGCAGAGCCAACCTCATCTGACAGCGACTGATCCCTCCCCTCCCGCCCGGGCAGGACGTGGGCATAGCCCCAGGGCAGGAGGAGACCCTCCCAAAACCCAAAATCCCTGTGCCCTGACACGCACCTCCTTAAGGGGGAAACACTCTCGGATTTCACCGTTTCAAATGCAGGAATGGTTCTGTTGTCAAGACAGAAAAAAAAAAAAAAAAAAAATCCCTGGTATTTGCTGGCGATCTAAAATTCTGGGCAGTTCAGGGTTGGGGCAGAGACAGATTGTTTCTTTTTTTTTAATTTTATTTTTCTGCCACTTAAAAAATGCTGAATGAAATTGCTCAGAGAACAAACAAAGCAGGAATGGCTGTTATTGCCAAGAATTCCAGACAAATGGCCAGTTATTAAAAAATCTTGGAAAATCGTGGTAATACAGGAGCTGCAGAGGGGAAAATCCTTTGCTGGCTGGGGAAGCTGAGAGCTCGCAGCTCCCGGCTCTCAGTGCCTAATTGAGTCTGAAAGGCCTCTTAAGTGCCATTGACCAGAGCAGATGTCTCTCTTGAAAAGAGGGGAAGCTCCAGGAGGAAAAGAAACACAAAGAATCTTCTTGTTCCAGTGCAGAGTCTGAGAAAAAAAACGCAATTAAAGTCTCCGGGGAGGCAAAGATGTGGGAGCATCAGCAGAATTGATCCACCTGCTACAGACTGAGCAGGAGCTTCCAAAAAAGGGTGAAATGAGAGGATCAGTGAATCCTGTGTGGTGTCTCAAAACCACCAGGTTGGACTATATGGAGTCATGGAAGGATTTTAATTGGAATGGACTTTGGAGATCATCCCATTCCCCCCCTGCCATGGGCAAGGACACCTTCCAATGCCCCAAGTTGCTCCAAGCCCTGTCCAACCTGGCCTTGGACACTTCTAGGGATCCAGGAGCAGCCACAGCTTCTCTGGGAAACCTGTACCAGGGCCTCACCACCCTCACAGGGAAGGATTCCTTACAGTGAAATGATTTCTGTGATTTCTGTGGTCCTTTCCAACCTTGCCCATCCTGTGATTCCATGCCAGGGTACCTCAGACCTGGATCATAGCACGACCTCAGCAATCCCTGCTCCAGTCTGAGGAATCTGCACCAAATGGAAGGAAAGCAGGAGCCTCCAGCACGGCTCTGTGGCTGCTCTCACAGAGGCACTGTGGATCCAGCCTTGGATCCAGCAAACAGCTCACAGTTCTGCAGGGAGAACAAGGGAAGATCCAGTTGTTCCCAGAGCCCTGACACAGAGAGCAGTTGACCAAAAGGGATTTTTCTACTCAGGAAGGGAGGCACACGGAGCACTGGTGGTTTCACTGTATCTGATCACTTGACTCAGTGTAAATCACAGACTTATTTAGGCTGGAAAAGACATCCAGGATCATCGAGTCCAACTGTGGCCCATCCCTACCTCAGCACCAGCCCAGAGCACTGAGTGCCACATCCTGTCATTCCTTGGATACCTCCAGGGATGGGGACTCCAGCACCTCCCTGGGCAGCCCCTGCCAATGTCTGACCACCCTTTCCATGGAGAAATTCCTCCTGATGTCCAACCTGACCCTCCCCTGGCACAGCTTGAGGCGGTTTCCCCTTGTCCTGTCCCTGTTCCCTGGGAGCAGAGCCTGACCCCTCCTGGCTGTCCCCTCCTGTCAGGAGTTGTGCAGAGCCAGAAGGTCCCTCCTGAGCCTCCTTTTCTCCAGTCTGAGCCCCTTTCCCAGCTCCCTCAGCCTCTCCTGGTGCTCCAGCCCCTTCCTCAGCTCCATTCCCTTCCCTGGACACAAAGTAAAGCTCTCCCAGACCCAGATCACTCCAGGATGGCAGAGCCCCCACACTGACAGGGAAGCAGGAGGGATTCCATAAACCATAAACTCCTCCAGCACTGAGCCAAGCACCTGGAGCACTAAACTGGCACAAAATCAGCAAAATGAAGCATCCAGCAAAGCTGGCCCTGAACTGCCTGACCCTCCAGGTCCAGCTGCAATCCAAGGCCTCCCAGACCCAGCCCAGCTGGGAACCCCTCCCTGAGCCCAGGACTCTGCCAGCTTGTGAGAAAGAGCACAGAGCCCTGTGAGATAAGAAAGGAAAACCCAAGGACAGAGGCTGGATTGTCAGGGTGTGACAGGCAGCAGCTCAAGGGGACAAGAGCGAAAACATCAACGTGGGAAGGCAGAAAATCCAAAAGGGGAGAAAACTCCACGCCAGTGGGGTGATGGCATCTGAGCAGGGTGAAGAGTCCATTCCAACAACTGAGGCTGCCACTCCCACCTGGTGAACCCCACTGTGGGCAGAAAAGACCCCTTGGGTGTCTTTGAGGGCACCACAGACTTGCAGCTCACTAGGTCAGGTTGGACAGGGCTTGGAGCAACCTGGGACAGTGGAAGGTGTCTCTGCCCATGGCAGGGGTGGAACTGGATGATCTTTATTGTCCCTTCCTGCCCAAGCCATTCTGTGACTCTGTGACAGTCCTCACATGTGTGTGCCCTCACATTATTTAAATTGGAAAAGCCCTTTAAGGTCATCAAGTCCAACCATTCCCCAGCACTGCCAAAGCCACCACTAAACCACGTCCCCAAGTGTCACATCCACACACCTCTGGAATGCTTCCAAGGGTAATATTTCCACTGCTTCCTTGGGCAGCCTGTTCTAATCCTGCTCACAGAATTTCCATGTGTGTTAACAGATGCCCCCAAAAGTGCTCCAGGGAGAGAGGGAGGGCCACAGGCTACTGAGGAGTTTGTATGTTCTATATTTTTCATATTATCTGGATTTTAAGGTCTTGTGGGTTGGTTTGTTGCCTGATTTGGGGTATTTTTAAAATATGAATCCATGTCCAAAGGACTGCAAACATGAAAAGCCAGCTTGAGGTTCAGAAAAAGGCTAATGGGGGGACACTGGAAATACAAATCAAGGGGAAGAAAGAAGGAGATGGTCCAACTTCCTTCCCCTCAGAGGCAGCACGGTGCCATTGCTCCAGGGGCTCCATGAGTGTCCCTGTCACTCTACCCATGTTCCACCACTGCCTTCTTTCTCTCCCTTGCCATGGATCCACATCCAGAAGTGCTGCTCCCTCCAGGTTCCTGCAGCAGCATCTCCCAGAGCCTGGGGCTGGATCTCCCTCCCACACACGGGAGTTTTGTGGTGTCCTCCTCTGCCCTCTGCCCTGCTGAACCTGCAAACCCTGACTGTGCTTGGAGAGCTCAGGGCCAGGAGCCTTCCCAGCCTTCCAGGACACGTGGGGACACGCAGGGATGTGCTGTCCCTTGGTTCCCTGCTCTGCAGGGGACAAGGCTCTGCCCAAGCGTGGGGTTGGTGCAGAGCAGCTGCCTTTAGTCCCTGTGACAGTCCCAGTGCAGGGTTCCTGTAACGTGGCAGTGGGGAAGGGATCGAGGTGTGTCTGCTCTCCTCTTCTACTCTGAGCTCACAGCTTCTCTGGGCACCCTGTGCGAGGCCCTCACCACCCTCACAGCCAAGAATTCGTTCCCAATATTCCATCCAACCCTGCCCTCTGGCAGTGGGAAGCCATTCCCTGTGTCCTGTCCCTCCATCCCTTGTCCCCAGTCGCTCTCCAGCTCTCCTGGAGCCCCTTTCGGCCCTGGAAGGGGCTCTGAGCTCTCCCTGGAGCCTTCTCTTCTCCAGGTGAGCTCCCCCAGCTCTCCCAGCCTGGCTCCAGAGCAGAGGGGCTCCAGCCCTTGGAGCAGCTCCATGGTTTCCTCTGGAATCTCTCCTGCTGCTCCAGATGGATTTTCACCTTACAGTGAAAATTTTCACCTCCTCCCTGTGACTTAATTTCCTGCAAGCACTGATGCCACGTTTACCACCCCAGACAGTGACTCAGCCTGCAGGGCTCTTCCCTCCTGGCTCTGTCACTTTCCAACTCATTTCTCCCATCCCTTGTGCCACGTGGAATCCCAAACAGCTGGACCAGAACAAGTGAGGAGGAAAAAGAGGCGGAGGGGAGCAGAGCAGAATTTTAATTCAGGATTTCCACAGCCTTCCCCATTGTGAAACGCCAGCATTGCCAAGCTGGCAGCACAGCCAGGACACTCCATGTGCCTGATGTTGCACAAGTGTCCTTTAAGGATCTCTGCAAGAAAATCTTTTTCTCAGTAAGGCACAGGTTTGTGGGTTTTTGTTTTTATTCCCTGAGGGAAATGTAGATCCCTGGACACTGCCAGGGATCCAGGGGCAGCCACAGCTTCTCTGGGCACGCACCCTGTGCCAGGGCTTCCACCCCCTCCTAGGGAAGAATTTATTCTTAATATCTCATCTGAATCTCTCCTGGTTTTGTTTAAAACCATTTCCCCTTGTCCATTCACCATCCACATTCCTGCAAGGCTTTGCTTCCCTCCAAACCCCTCTCTGTGAACACCCCTGCCCTTCTTCCTTTGGAGAGATCAATACCAGGATAAAAAGATCAATACCAGTATAAAACCTTGGCTAATCAAAGTTTATCCATCACTTGTACAGCTGCTTGTCCAAGGCCCAAAGCCATCAGAGCAGAGCTCTCAGGGTCTCACTCTGCTCCTTTCATCCCCCTTCCACCACCACAAGGCCTGTTCTGCTGTAAAATAAAACAATTGAGCTGAAAGAAGCTAAAATTTCAAGCAAAAGATTAATCCAAGTCCAACCCAGCCACATCCCTCCTGTGGGATGCAAAGGACGCAGTAATAAAGAAGATTCAGCAGTGTAATTAAAGAACTGTTTAGTCTTCAAGGTTTTAATTTAAATAGACACATCTACTATGCTCAACATATATACAGCACAGTTTACAGCCACTTTGTATCTGTTTTGTTCCCCCCAAATGGCTGAACCTTGAGCCATCACCTTCTTTTTCCTCGGTTTTGTTACTTTTTTGTTGTTGTTGCAATAAATTCCAGGCAGCAGCAGCTGGGATCCTGTACACAGACAGCAAATACCTAACACCAGCACACAACTCCCAGCCCTGGCATTTCAAATTGTACAGAAAAAATAAAATAAAATCAAGACTGATGCAGCAGCCAAGTCCAAAGAGCAGTTCCAGATGTTGGGCCAGCAGTGCACTCATCACTTGAAGGGGCAGTGAACTGACACAGCTCATGTCACACAGAGCTGCTGTGACAGCACAGGCAGTGCTGGGACAAACCTCACCCCTCACACGACCACAGCACTGCCCAAGGCTTCAGCAAAGCACACAGGAGACACCAAAAAACGCTGTACAGTGCAAGTTTAAATGAGATCCTATGCAACAGGGACAATAGTGCACGGCAAAACCAGCGCCACATTCAAGAGTTGATACAATCAGAATATTGAAGGTACATAGTTCCTATTTCCCTTATGAAAACTGTGCAAGTTAGTTCCTTTTCCCTTCTTTTTTTTGGTAAATGGCAGAGTGTCTTCGTGGATTGCCCCCAAAATTTGGGGATGGGGCTTTCAGTGTCCAGCTTGTTACACAGAGTGTGCAAAAGAGCAGGAGCGGGGTGGCAGCGAGGGCGTAAGGCAGTGGCACAGGGAGGAGCCAGAGCTGGCACTGCCCCGGCTCAGGAAGACACAGGGAATTTGCAAACTGGGGCAGGGATCCCCCTCAGAGAGAGCAAATCCATCACTGACACCGAATATGTGATTTAACAGGGGAGGCAAGCAGCAAAGCAAAGAATGGGAGCGATCTGCTGTGAACCTGGAGCCTGGGAATGGCAAAGTCCAGAGGGAATGTGGGAGCAGCACGGCAGCTCTGGGAAGTGTCCTGAGCCAGGAGAAGCTGCACCACTACACAGCTTGTCCCCTCTCCATCTCCTGCCAGGCCTGAGCCACAGAGCCTGAACAGGGACAGGGAACTGGGGAATGAGCTGCAGGGGCTGCTCAGAGGGACAGCAGCACTGCCACAGGAAGGCACAACCCAGGATCCACTTCCCAAGGCAAGCACATTCCCAGGATCCACTTCCCAAGGCAAGCACATTCCCAGGATCCACTTCCCNTATTCCCAGGAGATATCCCCCTTTCCCCAGGCAGCCACAACCCCAGGATCCACTTTCTTCCCAAGGCAGCCACAATCCCAGGGGATATTGCCCTTCCCAAGGCAGGATCCCCCTTCCCAAGGCAGCCACAATCCCAGGATCCCCTTCCCAAGGCAGGATCCCCCTTTCCCAAGGCAGGCACAGCTCCTGGGTGTGGGTTCAGCACACTGGAGGCTGGAATTGCTGCCAGCTCCGAGGGAATTTGCTGCCTTTTGTTGGCTGTCACAGCTGCTTTCCCAATTTCCTGGGATGCCTGCAGTTAGCAGGAGAGGCTGGAGCAGCCAGGCAATTAGATCCAAAAAAACCCTCTCTGCTCCTCTATTATTTAGCTCAATCTGTAATTACTGTGTTAGGCAATTGCATAACCTTTAGGAGTGTTTTATGTGTAGTCTGTTACAGGGAAAACAGAGCCTTCTGAATCCTTCCCATCTGGCTGGGGATAATGGATTTCAGATGGAGAAATTCGGGATGGGGTGGGGAAACACCACCCAGGCAGGTGCAGATCCCAAAGATGGCATTTCAGTGGGTGAACAATCATTTTAGGGGCTTATATGAGCAACATTCCCAGAGGAATCTCTGGGTTTGGAGGAGGGAACAGCCTGATTCTGCCTCCCCTGTCAAGCAGAACAGATCCCCAGCCACCCTGAGCAGCATTCCCTGTGTCAGACTGGATTTAGGGAACAAGGCTCCAAACCTAAAAATAAATTGTCATTGCAAGCAGGGGGAATTATTCTTCTGCCTTAAGTGAGCAATGTTTTGAAAGAGATCATGTTATTTTTTTTAAGCCAGAGGACTTCAGGGCTAAGTTTAGCTTAGGCAAGAAGGAAATAATTAAGGAAATAAGAACTCAACAAAAGGCATTATGGTAGCACTTGACCACTATCACATAATTTTACATCATTTCCTTGGTTATAGAATTTTCTTAGACTGTCTTTAGTGGCTACATGATTTTTGCAGGTTCCTGCCCAGCTACTCCTACAGCTACAGATCCTGCATTTTCACACATATCTATGTGAAGTGGCTTTTAAATAAAGGCAGCTTCATTAACTTGGAAGCTCAGCAGCTTCCAGAGGGATCCCACCACAGACTTACTGCAGCTCCTTCATTCCAGCAGAACCAGGCTAACAGGAAGCTCTTTTCTGGATAATCCCAGCCACATGTGCTGTTGTTAATCCATCTTTTCCCAATCCTGTGGAGTTACCCACAGAATCAAGCTGAAAAAATCCCTCAGGGAGTATTTCAGACCTACCCCTACCTGTCTTTTTAAAGGAGAAAAAAAAAATCACAAGAGAGAACTCTGATTTTATAAAAAGTAGATTGAAGCCACAGAAAGAGCAGCTAAAAACACAGTTAAACGGCAAAAAGCTTATCCCTAAAGTCTTTAAGCAGTTTTAGCAGCTACAAATCACCTAAACTCTTAATTTTTTTTGTAGTGTGATGGCCCCTTCATCTGCAGCAGATCTGTGAGGTCACCTGAACTTCCAGCTTCTGCTTTTGAGGTTTCACAAGGTGGGCATAAGAGCACAAGAAAAGCACATCAGGTGCAACAAAAGTGTTTTGTAGAGCTGTAAATGAAGTGCTGCTCTTGCACCCTGGCAATGCTGAGAACCCAGCCAGGTGTCCAAACCCAGCCAGGGGGGCTGGAATTTCCAAGAAGGCAGCTTGGCTCTGGTTTAAAGGACAGGCCTGAGCCCTGTTCTGCAAGTGAACACCCTCACCAATTACTAAACCTTTTTGTTTTCCAGGTAGAATAAAAAAAAAAAAGTTTGTTCCTCTTTAGGAGATCCTTGTCCACGAGGGACAATTCCACCTGAAGGTCATGGCTTAAACATTAGCAGCAGAATCCCTCCTTCAGTTCTGTATTGCACTGAAATGTCTTGCTCTGGTTTGGTTTTTAACTTCCTGCTCCCCAGCCAATGCTGAACACAAAAACCCAAGTGTGAGATGTGAAGGCTACTGAGAGAATCGTGTAGACTGGTAGAACCTGTGATTTGATTTTAACAATTTCTAGATTTCCTAGGAAATTAAAGAACTAAGCTGCCTTACCTACTCTTGGAGAGAAAAGGTGCTTCCAGACAAAATGCCTTTACCTATCTACCGAGAACTCTGTGTTATAATCCTGTGAGTGTTCAACAAAACCAGAAAAAGTCTAAAATAAATTGGAGACATCCTGTCTCTTGGCCCATCCTGGTCATCCACACAGTTGGAGGTGAAGAGTTCCAGCTTCTGCTGACAGTGTACCCAAATCTGAGACAGAACAGCTGCCAAGAGGGGACATTGTGCCCGCTGTGTCTTCTGTAAACAAAACAAAAACCCCTCCCCAAACAGCAGGGAGGTTCATGGAGTGAAGGGTTCAGCAGTGGGAGGGTCAGCTGGACCCAAGGGCTCAGCAGAACATGCACTTTCCATGTTTCTTCCTCGATGGAAAGGGAAAGCAAAGGCCTGAGCAAAGGCCAGCTCAGGGCTGCTGGGGCACCGCGTTACTGGGCAGCGCCTCCAGCTCCGCCAGCCTCCGCCTCAGCGCGTTCACCTTGGCCTGCAGCTCCTTGTTGTACTTGATAATGCTGATCCTTTCCTTCTCGGCCTCCTCCAGGAATCTGGAGGACCTGTTCCACCTCAGGAAGACACCTGGAAGCCCAGAGACACCCAGGTCACAAGGGGTTCTTGAGACAAAGAGGAATGGGTGAGGGTTGTTCACGTTCCAGCAGCTCTCAAGGAAGGCGCACACAGGTTCACATTTCCTTCCCTTTCCCTTCCCCCTAAATGGCTTCCCCCCTCCTCTCCAAGCTCACCATCCTATTAAACAAGGTTAATAAAAGAAAAATGAGGATGGTTTGTTCTTTTTCTCCTCCTACACTTATCACACCACTCCATTTTCAGTCTCCACCCTCCTTGTGTCACTGAACTCTTCAGCACCCATGGGATGGGGAAAGTTTCTGCAGCAGGGAACCCACTGCACATGGATTCTCCAGAATGGTCAGCAATGAAATAAAGTCTGACAAAAAATCCCCAAAGAGATATTGCCTGCAACAGAGAAAGCAAAGTTACTCACCTTCCCAGAGCTGCAGGCTCTGTGGGGCCACAGAGGGCCAGATGACAAGGTTGTTGGCCTCATAAAGAGGGTTCTGGAACCTGTTCAGCTCTTCAGGCCTGTTCACCCAGGACCAGAGGGACATGGTCTTCTGAGGCAGCTTCAGTTTAGCCCTAAGAAACCCAGGGGAACAAGTCAGTTTTACACACTTGGATCTGTAAGGCTCCAAGATTTTCCGTGTGCTACTGCCCCAGATAATTCAAGTGAATCCCTTCACCATCATGGCACGGGATGTAAACCTAAAGCAATTTACTCAGAGTGGCTGACTACAATTAGTTTTGAATAAAAGAAATAACACTTGTAAGTTGGCTGCCTGCTGTCCAGGTGAAGAATCAGTCACCTCCCCACTGTGGTTTGAGTGCCAGGTCTGGAAAGGATCAGGCTCCTGTGTTAGGGTAGAGCTGGGAGGTGGGGCAGGGCTGCGGTCAGGGAGGGATGGAAATGGAATTCTCGAGCACATAAAAGCAGTTTTATTGCTGGAATGGGCACGTCTGACAGGTCCCTCTGGTGGCAGGAACTGAGCACACAGAGCAAGCAGTGCTTTCCTGGGGCAATCCCTCCTCCAGCAGCTACAGGGATCCCCACGCCTCAGATCCCAGCAAACTGAACTGCCAGGCAGGCAGGAGATCCACCACTGCTGAGAATGCTTCAGACAGCACAGGTTTAACATCAGATTTCAGCCCTGTCTGTGCTCCCAGGCTGACGGGCTCAGATGTGACAGGCAGGTTATTACACGTAACATTCAATACTCCTCCAAATTTCAGCTTATTGGTTTCAAGTCTAACTTGGTTTTGCAGACATCCCTGCAGAAGGCAGCAGAGTCTCTTCTAAACCTAGATTACTTTAAGGACAGAGGTTTACAGCAAGCTTTAAATTGCTTTCCTTCTCTGGAGTATCACTTCTGTTTTTCCCTTCCTGTCCAGTGGCCTTCAGTCCAGCCGGAGACCCTGAGCCAGGGCCTTACTGGAGCCCTGAGGGCAGAGGTGCCAAGCTCCAAACAGGAATCCAAACCTCCCTGGCAGCTGTGGGCAGCTCCAGCCCTTCACCCTGTCTCTACTCCCAGGGGGCCCTCAGGACCACCAGGCTCAGAGTCCTGTTCCTCCCTCACAGCTGAGGGACAGAATTGTCAGCTCAGCCTGCCTCAACCTCCTTCTCCAGGCCTGCATGGACAAGTCTGCTTCCCACAGCCTGACTCGCATCAAACTCCAGCTTATTATTCCTTTGTGGAACAGTTTCTGTGTGAGAAACTAAATAAACTGGTGATGGGTGGAGATTTTTGGCCAGGTTGGATGGGGTTTGGAACAACCTGGGACAGCGGAAGGTACCCCTGCCTACAGCAGGGGGTTGGAACGAGAGGATCCTCAAGGTTTCTTCCAACCCAAACCATTCCATGACTCTGGGACCTTCTTTTAGCCAAACTCAGCCCAACATTCAGAGGACTCAAGCCCAGCAGCCTCACCAACCTTTCGTTCTCGTTGTTTCCCAGGAAGGTGCCGAACTGGGAGGCGTAGGCGTGCTCGAAGAGCAGCAGCAGGAAGTGCTCGTTGAACTCAAAGGAGCAGGGGAACTGCCGGTGGATCTGCCACACACACTCCAGGAAGAGCAGGAACACCGGCGCCTCCCACTTCTGTTTGCTGTTGGAATAGGCGGACTGGGCACAGCGCTGCTGGAAGGGGTGGCCAGCCTGCAGGGAATCACCACACACCAAGGAATGGGATGTGGGAAAAGCACCTCAGAGAGAGTTCTGTCCATGCAACTGCTCAGGCAGCCAGGACCAAGCTGTTAGAAAGCATTATCCCTCTGCTGGCACTGCTGGGGCACCTCAAATCTGGGATTTAGTGTTGGGCCCCTCCTGACAAGTAAGACATTAAGGGGCTGGAGCGTGTCCAGGGATGGGAATGGAGCTGGGGAAGGGGCTGGAGCACCAGGAGCAGCTGAGGGAGCTGGGAAAGGGGCTCAGCCTGGAGAAAAGGAGGCTCAGGGGGGACCTTGTGGCTCTGCACAGCTCCTGACAGGAGGGGACAGCCAGGGGAGTGTAGTTGTGCATTTCTGTACCCGAGCAGGTGTTTCTATATAAGGAAGTTAAACTAGAATTTTCTGTGGCCTGCTGGTTGCAATTGGCTCAGCACCAGCATGGACACAGTGATGGGGCTTTGGAAATGCAGCTCAAAGCCCAGAGTCAATCTTATTGGGCAAAGAGCCAAATTGCCCACCTAGACCATAGGTTATTAAAGAGCCTGCACAGAGGTGCACGAGGCTTTTTGGGAATACCTTAGCCAGTGTAACTGTGCTTGGTACACTGTGCCTGGCTTATCGCTTTTCATTTTGTAACATTTGTTATTTTGCTGTTATTAAAACCTTTATTTTACAAAGCATATCCTGAGAATCCGTCTCGCTATTTATTAAGCCATTTCTCCGTGGCTGGACCCTCAGAGGTATTGGGGGAACCCCAATAGGGGAGGGTTGGGCTCTGCTCCCAGGGAATAGGGAAAGGAGGAGAGGAAACAGCCTCAAGCTGCACCAGGGGACGTTTAGATTGGATATTAGGAAAAATTTCTTCATGAAAAGAGTTGTTCAGCCCTGGCACAGCTGCCCAGGGCAGTGGTGGAGTCCCCAACCCTGGAGGGATTCAAAAGCTGTGTGGGGACACGGATGAATGGTGGCCTTGGCAGTGCTGAGGGACAGCTGGACTTGACAGTCTTAAAGGTATTTTCCACCATAAGTGGCTCTGTGATTCTGTGACTGATTTCCCCGCCTCTCTCAGGCTGAGTTTGATCAGAGAATGTGAGCAGGAAAGCTGGGTGGGTGCAGTGGAGGACCAGACTGCCAAGGCACAAAGAGCACAACTCAGGCTTTGTGGTTTGGTCTGAACAGTTTTCTCTGATGAGATGGAAGAGGTGAAACCTGCTCCAGTGGAAGGTGAAACCTGCAGGAGGTTGGAATGAAAGGAACTTTAAGGTCCCTTCCAAACCATTCTTGATAGGAGAGGCTCACCCTGAGCACACCAAACAGGCAGCACCCAAAATCAAACACCTGCCATGAGAGGCAGAGGCCCCAGGAGTGCCAGAGGGACAAATGACTCAGGTGGTGATGCTGCTCTTAGGGACAAAGGACACTCACACTCAGCAGGGCTGCAACAAGGCCCAACCTGCTGACTGCCTCTCAGGCTATTTCCCAACCCCAATTTCTCTGGAACTGGAGAATCCCCTGCTCTCTCCAGGGCTGTTTCTTACCTGCAGCCACTCCCTCACTATAAGAGCCTCGAAGCCGTGGATGGTCCTGCACCTTGGATCCAGGATGATCTGTGCCAGGGAAGTGACCTGGAGTGTGGAATCAGTTCCCTCACTGCCGTGGACCAACACTGAAGCTCCTTCCCTGGGAAAGGAAAAGGTGGGAAGGGTAAGAGTAGGAATGAGCAGAACCCATCCCAGTGGATGCCATGACATCCCATGGACACCAGCATTGACAGTGCTGAGGTTTGGCTCTTTACCACCACTGCAGCCCCATCCCACATGGATCCCACATGGAGCCCACATGGAGCCCACACGGATTCCCACACGGATTCCCACATGGATTCCCACATGAAGCCCACCTGGATAATCATCAACAGAGACCTGAGCTCTGCATCACCTGAGGCTCAGTGTCTTGCTGAGCAGTCTGGAATTCCAGATGCTTTCCCACAGACAGAAGATGCACAGTGAGATCTCCCTTGTGGTTCTCACTCTTTGGGATTTGCATCCCTTTGAGTTCCAGCTTGGAAGTGCAACTCATCCCATTCCACCCCTGCCACAGGCAGGGACACCTTCCACCAGCCCAGGTTGCTCCAAGCCCCATCCAAACCAGCCCTAGGCACTTCCAGGGATCCAGGGGCAGCCACAGCTTCTCTGGGCACCCTGTGCCAGGGCCTCCCCACCATTACAATACAGAATTTCTCCCTAATATTAAATCTATACCTTCCTTCCCTACCTAATCTTCACTTTCTCCACAGTAATTTTCTAACACTGTTTTCCCCTTTTATCTTTCAGGCCTTTAAGATGCTGAAAGTTCTGTCCCAGCCATTCCCTCCCCATGGAAAATACAAGAGAACTCTCCTTGTCAGTGCAGCTCTGACCTCCAGATCCCAAGTGAGGCAGGTCAGGCACCTGGAACTCCAGGTAAACACAAAAAGCAAAGCTGAGGTTAAAAATGATGCAATCAGCCCCTGTCCCAACAAGCCAGAAGGGTTTCATCGCTGATCTATCCCATTACATGCTTGCAGGAAGAATTTCAGATAAAACTATTGATCCAGAGCAATCCTTTCCTGGCACAGCCAGGAATGAAACCAGCACTGTCAGAGCTTTCAAAGAGCACAGAGCTCCCATTTTAATGCAGCAGTGCTGTTTCACCACTGAGCCTGCAGTTCAGCTGCTGGTGTGCCTTCAGAACACATTTCCCAGCTCCTAGGAAAAGCCAGGTTTTCCCTAAACTTTGGGATGGGCTTTCCCCACCCAGAGCCACAGATAAAACCAGTTTAGATTCCTGCATCTGGCCTTACAAACCCTGGCACCTGAGAGCAAGCATGGGCTCTGCAGCCTGAGGTCTGAGCACGAGGCAGCTGAGTCAGCAGCCTTGGTGAAAGAAAAGTCAGGTTAAAAGAGGTCACAGGCACTCAGAAGGGATGAGCAGGATTGCTTGGATAGGGCTGTGGGGATAAAAATGTAAGAGGGGAAAAGCACTGGACCAATTCCTGGGGAAAACAGGGAGAGGACATTGTTTTAACCTCTGGAAGTCAGGTGAGCTATTGGAAATCTGCAGATTTGAAAAAAAAGAGACTTCTTAAAAAAAAATCATCTCTGTGTCCCCCAAACAGCATTTCAGATGGACTCATTTTAACCCAAACCTTCAATAAAACTCTCTAAAGTAGCTTGGCTGCAACAGACACAGGAATACACCTCAAACACATGATCCAAAACCTTTTCTTAGCCAAGATTTCCTCCCTTCTCCTGATTTATTGGAGGAACATTCCTCTACCATGAGGAAACCCAATCTTCCATGGGTACAAGTGAGCCAGACCACGGAGGGCAGTCACTGATCCTGCCAGAGGTATTTAATGAGCAATCTGTACCCAGTGAATGAGCAAGCCAAGGCTTTCTGCAGGAGATTCACCTGTCAATGCACTGAGCAGCCAGACAAGCTGCAGTCAGCAGCTCCTTGATGTGAGTGAGCCAGTTGGAAGCTTCCAGTTTACTGAGCCAGCGGTCCATGTTGTGGGACTGGTCATTGCAGGCCTCCACCAGCTTGATGAAGCTTTCCTGCAGGATATTGAACCTTTGGGAAAAGGGAAACATTGTTGAAAGCACAAGGAACACAGACATGGATTGTTTAGTGTTTGTATATTGTGTTTATTCATTCCCCTCTCTCTGATGCTGTAAATAATCAGCAACAAATGTAGGTTCACATAAAATCTTTAGAAGCAAAACCAAACACTTTTAGTATTTGCCAGAAGATTCCTTATTTAACTCCTCAAGAGCTGGCCTACAGCTCCAGTAACAGTGTGTGTAGAAGAATTCCCCAGAATTAAGGCTTTAAGAGAAGTTGAACAAGCCAGACTAAAAGCCTGTTTAATTTAGGAACTTGTCTCCAAATGACTGAACAGTATTAGATGACCAGAGAAAAGCACTGGATCACAGAACCATGGAATGGTTTGGGCTGGAAGGAAACTTAAAACTCATCTCATTCCAACTCCTGCCATGGGCAGGGACACCTTCCACTATCCCAGGCTGCTCCAAGCCCTGTCCAGCCTGGCCCTAAACACTTCCAGGGATCCAGGGGCAGCCACAGCTTTTCCGGACAAATCCTCTGGATAAGAGGAGTGTGACAGCCACAGAACAAACCCTCCCCTGCAGAAGTTTTCAGGCAAGGCACCTGCTCCTTCCTGTGCACAGGGGAACACTGTTGCCCTGGTTTTTCTGAGATTTTTTTAAAGCCTTCTATTTGCTTATAAGATGGAGTCAGTTCTTTACCTACAGTACAATATTAAGGGTCAGTTTTTCACTTTCTCACGCTTTGGAACATAAACAACCTTTCTTGTTTTTGTTCACCGTCCTTTGCTTACATATTTCCAGCCTGAAAATAATGTTGGTTGACAGCTGGTCTGGCCAGTGGGGTGAAGGGGTGGTAACCCCAGAAGCCAATCCACTACCAGACCCACAAAATTGTAAAATAAAAAGAAATAAACAGGCTGGGTCCCTTTTTCTGGGGAGCAGCATTTCACTGCAGACCTCTGCCTCTGTGTTGTTGATTTTGCGTTCCGGGCAAGAGAACACAGGAAGGCTGGGGTGTGGCTGAAGATGGACAGGAAAAGAACCAGCACAGGGAGATGCCTGATGGCTGAAACCTGCAGCAGGTTGCTCAGAACAAGGAACCAAACAAAAAATCCCCTTATCATCCACATATCCTGCTTTTGCCACAGAAGGAACACAACCCTGTTGCCAGGAACCGGGATACACAACAATTCTGACAGGGGCAAATACTGCAGGGAGGTATTGCTGCCCTGCCAGTGCAACCGGAGCTCGGGGGAGAGCCTGATTTCACCCACCCACCCTGATTTCACCCACCTCTCGATGTATTTGTGAATCCTCCTCCACTGGGGGTAGTGCACCTCCTGCTCAAAGCCCCCTCCCTTGGCCCTGGCCTGCTGGGCCACGGGCAGGGGCCGGGTGTCGATGACGAAGCCGCGGCGGCCGGAGCGGAGCGTGGCGTTCACCAGCTTCTCGTCCTCCTTGCAGCGCCGCCCGTTGGTGCCTGTCAGGGGCTGGCTGCTCCTCAGCATCGCCTGGGGAGACACAGAACATGCATTGGGCATTGGAAGGGGAGAAAATCCTGACTGGAAGGCTCCAAGCTCCAAGCTTTGCCTGAATCCTTCAGTTGTTTCAAGTTCGATCCCTCTCAAGGATTTGAATCTGAAGTAGAAATCCTTGAATCCAGCAATGATCTGGCTGGGCAAGTTTTAAATGCCAGGCATCATCTTAGAGGCTGTACCCCTTCAGTTATGGCTCAAGTACCATCTTGGTGAACTACTGAGCTGCCTTCCAGCTGATGGCTCCTTTAAAAACCTTGGCAGTGTTAGAAATCCCTGGAAGTGATCAAGGCCAGGCTGGATGGGGCCCTGAGCAGCCTGACCTGGTGAGAGGCATCCCTGCCCATGGCAGAGGGTTGGAATTAGATGGCCCCTAAGGATCCTTCCAACCAAAACCATCCTGTAATTCTATGAAACCAACTTTTGCGGGATCGTCATTTTCAAGGTCTATTCCCAGCTCTGTTCTTAAAACACTCAAATTGCTCATGTGTTAAAGGTGACATTTTTACTCCATGGATGGCCTAATAAACCTCAAGTCCACAGACTGATGAGCTGAGATATCTCTTCAGCAAATGCCTTTCAATTCAGAAGCACCACAGCAGCTCAAATCATAACAAAAATGTGAGGGCAGCCAGTCAGCAAGCCCAGGTACAGCTGAGAACTCAGAGCCAGGAGGGCAATGAGAGCATTACTGCCACAACTGCAACACTCTGAGCCAAATACTGTTGTACTCCTCACATGAAACATGAACAGGTTGGAGAGATAACTGAGCAAAAATCATCCTTCAGTGGGTTTCAGCTGAGCTGAGAAAAAGCAAAAAGCACAGCTGATGTGGAGTAGGTGGTTGTCTGCTTTTAAAGCAAAGAAAATCCCAAGGTACTTCTGAGTCAGACTGGACAGCTTCAAACTGAAGGCTTACAAATCTTGGCCACAGGAGGTAAGGAGGCATTGGAGCATTTGAGGAGAGTGTATCAAGTTTAAAAGCTGCAGGTGGGACATCCCAGCGTCCTCAGAGCTGGTTACATCAGCAAGAGACACAATTACCCAACACTTTCACACAGTGCATTTCTTAATTACAATGTACCAGTCGCTCCATTAGGTTCTGGCTTGTCAAAGCCTCTGCAAGACCAAGACTTTGCTTCTCCTAAATCGAGTTACCCTGCCAGGCTGAGAGAACAGATTGCTCTGATCCTCCTTGCAGTCACCCAGCAGGAGCAGCGTTGGCTCTGCTGTCACCAGGGCTGTGATGAGGGCCCACAGCTCACTGACAGGACAACGTGGCTCCTGCCATCCCTTCCATGAAAACTCTTGGCAGACACAGCCAGCCAGGGTGCCAGCAGTGGCTTTACAAGCCTCATCTTGTTCTTACTGCTGTGAGCGAGCTCCTGCCATGCCCATTCCCAACCGAGCAGATCAATGGCTATTTCTGGAGATTACTCATTCCACCACCCAGAAACAGCTTCACTGAACAAGCCAGAAAATCAACCAGGAGCTCTGTTAATTCCAGAGCATGAAACCAGCAGATTCCCCCCTTCCTGCAGGCACAGGCACCCCCCTAGCCCAGCTCACCATCCCATTTTTCTTGTGGTAGTAGCTCAGCACCGGGAAGCGGCCGCCCTGGCGGAACAGCGCGACTTTGCGGAGCGCCTCATCATCGATGGCTTTGGGGACAATGACAACTGCAGGGTAGGAGGGACACACTGAGAATTCCTTGTTCACACAGCTCAGGCGCCATTCATCGGTCTGGAAAACACCAGAACACAGCCTTGGGTCAGAAGAGACATCTCCAGGATAAAGCACACGCACAGAGTTGTATTTGTGATCTGTTCCATTTGCACCACACATTGTCCTTAAAGTAGCCATTTACAGGGCTGCTGACCCATTAATTTTTCCAGCACATCCCTTGGTGCTCCCTGCAATCATCTCCTTGCAGCAGCTCCCAGGAGCTCATTCCCCAGAGTGCAGGTAAAGCTCAGAAGCAATGGCAGAATGATCAGCTGCCTCGGGGTCTTGAGCAACAGTTCCCCCTCTGCTTTATCCACATCTTCAAACAGCACAAAATAAGCAGAAATGGGTGATTGTGGCCTCAAATTATTTCACAGGCACAGCAGACAGCAAGGGGAGACCCCACAGAGAAACGTATTCCCACAACAGGAGGGGGAAAAAGTGCATTTAGATACAGGGAATATGGGCCCAACCTTCTACCTGTGCTGAAAGAAGAGTTCACAAGACAAAGGCAGTCAAGAAAGAACTTCCACCACTCCAGATATTGAAGCTGCTTTGAGGTGAAAATTTCAATTTACACATCTCCAGGTTGGTTCTTTTCCGTGGGCTCAGCTACAGTTCCTCCTCCTGAAGCACCTTCTGGAGGTGGCCCAGCAGCAGAGCACTGAGGGCTCCCCTGGAGCTCCTGTGATGTAACTTCTGCAGCTCCCAATAATCCTGGGAAAGAAGTGCTGAATGTGGCACCTCACAGGCACTTGGCATGAGAATTCCAGCTACCTGACACCCAGGGTCACACACAGGCCTTGGCTCCAGCTCAGGGAAAAGGTCAGAGAGGAGCTTCTGCAGCAGGGACAGCCCTCAGAGATCCATCAGACCTCTGCTCATCTGAGTTCAAGGAGAGTTTGAGGCAGACAAAAAGGCAGAGGGATAAGGCAGGCAGGATAAAGTGAGAAAAGAGCTCAACAGCTAAATTAGGCTGTGACATAACACACAAAAATCCACATCAGTGCAGGTCTGTTGACTTAACATGAATTAATTGCACATCTCTCATCAGAATTCCTTTTTCCATATCCTTACTAGCCCTTGCCACACACCTCCTGAATGCTACCTGCTTATATAAATCTACCTGACTGGCTCCCTGGTCCAGTGGAAAACTGGGATCAATTCAGGAATCTCTTCCGGCAATGAAGCCTTTCCATCAGCTGAACAAGCTGATCTGACTCACAACACTACTTCAGCAGCTGCAGCTCCAAGGCATGGGATGTGTGGCTTAGGAGACAGGAAAATTGTCCTTTTTGGTGGCAGCCTAAAAAAGATGCCGGGAAAAAATAAACATCAGCACCAAGAGCAGCAATTGCTGCCTGTTTGCAGCAGCCCAGCTGGACAGTTCTGCACCATCCCTGCTATAACCTTATTTCATTATTCATTAGCCTCAAAATAGCTCCTCTGAACAGCTCCATTTTATAAAAAGCAGAGCTTCTCACAGATAAAAAGTCAAATTGCCTCTGGCCATCGTGTTATGAGCAGAGATGGAAACTTCTGGGACACAAAAAGGATGTGGCTGATCACAGCTCCAGCTTTAAAACACCAGCAATGGGACTTTTAACAGGGTTTTTGGGGTGTCTGTGTTAATTTACGTAGGAAGGTGTGCAGTTTGATTTCCATGAACAAAATATCCATGGATCTGGAATATTAAACTGATAAAACCCTCAGAGTGACACAGGATGTGGAAAAAGCAAAACCAGAACTCTGGGGAATGTGTGGGAGCCTGGCTGTCACTGGCACCACCAGGATGGAAAGGAATGGAGGAGCAGCTCCTGATTTATGCCCCACTCTGGTAATTTAACCCTGCCCACACCCTGCTCTCCTCCCCTGTTACACCACAGACAGATGATCCCGTTTTGTCATCCTGGTGTCATTTCCATGGCCAGGAGGAGGAGCCTGGCAGCACTTGGCATCATTTGTCCTCCCTGCAACAGCTCCTGCTGCAGAGATCCCATTAACCTCTGCACTGCCAGCTCCAGACTGCCCAAAGCAACTCCTGCAGCTCTGGCCTGGCTGGAATTTGGAAGCAAAAAGGGCGATCAGTACCTGGAAGAGAGAGGCAGCAGCAGGGGAAGCAGAAGGACTGCAGGGAAAAGGATGAAGGGAGACCTCACTTTCAACCAGGTAATTGTGCTGTGTGAAGCTCAGGGAGTGCAAAATGAACCCTTAATTCTCCCAGCAGGACATCTGAGCTTTTAGGAATACAAAAAAGTTAAGGGTAAAAGCAGCAAAGGGCTGAGGCTGAGCAGAAAGGAGAGAGAACTCCAGAGAAAAAAGCAAGCAGTGATTTCTAAACCCACTGCAGGATCAACTCTAGGATTTCTGCTTTTCTTGTCCCAATACTTCTTTATAGAGACACTGATTCCCAAATGTCCAAGCTATCTTTCCTCCTAAAACTTAAAACTGCCAGGAGAGGTCGTTTTCCACAAAACATTGGGGAACAAGTCAAGCTCTACCAATAGGCCTAAAAAACAGTCAAGAACCCAGCATGGACTTTGGGAGATCCTGCAAAGCAGCAAAACCAGAGGGCATTCCCAAGGGACAAGCCCTGCTGGGATCTGACTGTGCATGCACAAGGAGGAGAACAAATGTAAAGATTGATGCTTGTCTGAAAAAAGCAAAATATGATTCACAATTATCATTTAACCTGAGCCCAAACCCAGAAAAGTCTGATTTTTAAAAGGAGCTCTGACACAGAGATGAAGCACAAGTGAGTTGCTCAGAACCCTGAGATCTTTCCTGCTAAAAAGGGAAAGAGGGGGAAAAGGGGGGGGAGAAGGAAAGAAAAGAGAGAAAAAGGGGAAAAGAAAGAAAAGAGAAAAGGGGGAAAGAAAATAGAAAAAAGGGGGAAAGAATAAAGAAAAAGGGGTAAAGAAAAGAAGAGGGAAAGGGGTAAACATAAAGAACAAAGAAAGGAAAGAAAAGAGGAAGGAAAAGGAGGGAAGAAAAGGAGGGAAGAAAAGGAGACTGAAGGAAATTATTTTCTTGGCAATAAAATACCTTTATGTTAATTATCCTTCAGTGTACAAACTTCTCAGGCCTCTTCATTTTAGGAAACTGAATTTCCAGAATTAGTTTGCAGTGTCCTGCAGCTCTGGAATTTGGCAGAAGAGAAACCTCTTGGCCCTCCTCTGAGTGCTCAGAGAAAATATGAACCCCTGCACTCTGAATACTCTGAATTCCTTTCAACCCTCACTGTGCAATGGAGGATACAAATTATATATTATATTATCTAGATATTTAATGTATTACCTAACCTTTTTTAAAAGTATTAACTTTTACTCTGCACTTTGCCATTAGACAGTGTTGAAAACAACTCTCCTGTAGCAGATAAATGTGGAATTAATAAATGACTAGAGCTGCAGGGTGGGTGAAATAGTTTTTGACTTGTTATACTACTGGGGAAGGTACAGATCCAGATGGATGATTTAGCAGAGGCAGGAACCTTTGGAATTCTACTCATCTGACTTCTGGGAGAAAGATTTAAATCAGCCATTTCCTTGTCCCAGCCTGTCACACAAAGCTCTGTCATTACAGAACAAGAATTATTTGATCAACAAGACATTTATCTGTTGTTCAGGAGGTGTAAATCATTGGAAGGAGGCTTTTGACACCATTTTGTTCAAAATGTGAAGTTTTGAGTTAAAAGCCAAGAATTAATCAACAGCTGTCAGACATGGAGATCTTAAAGGAATGAATGATTGCCCTGGAAATGTGGTGCTAAAAAGTAAATGAGGTTTTTAAATGTAATTCTTACACAGAAAATATATTCAGAAAGGCAAGAGAATGACAAATGAAGTTTTGAATCCCTGAAAAAATAAGGAAAAAAAAAGCACATCAATGGATCCATGTGCTGGATATGATAACAGCTGCTCTGTCTTTGGATGGCAGAGGAAGACAAGACCATGAGAGTTCTTTAATAATGAGACAAAATTAGCAGGGCCTCTGAACCCCTTCAATTTTCTTTAGTTTTCTGGTGATTTCATTAGCTGAATTTGGTCAAGCTGATCACATTATTAAATTGTTACTCATAGCCAGGAAGTGATTCAGGCTGCAGACGAGCTGGGCTGCAGAGAAAAGCAACCAAAAAAAAAAGAAAAATCAATGTTCTTGGATGTTGCACTAATGGATGTGGGCTCAGAAACCTGAGCTGCTGGAGTAGGAGCACAGAGTGGATGTGAAACAAAGACCTGGAACACAGAGATGCAGATCCAAGGAATCATTAGAATTCCTTGGATTAGAAACAGGTTCCCAAGATAGCTCCCACTCTGCCAAATTCAGCATCCCAAAAGGACACAACAGGCAATGACACAAGAACAATTCCTACCCAAAACAAAATCAGTGTGCTCAGCAGCACCTGGAAAAAAAGAACTGGAAGTTCCCTGCTTTTTGAACCTCCTGGATATTTCTCCAGCATCAATTAAAGAAAAAAGTGTTTCAAACTGGGTATCTTCATTGTCACCCTCATGCAGAACAATTTTTTAAACCAATGTCATTTTAATGAAGGGTTTGGCAAAGATCCTTCTCATTCTACTCCAGGTCAAAATCAAGAACAACAAAGCCAGGACAAAAGATTTCAATTTGTTTTTCCAATTAGAGAACCATCCCCAAAGGCCAAAAACATTTCCTACCTTTGTGATTTCCTGAAAAAAGCCTCAAACCTCCACTTGTACAAGGTGAAGCAGTAAGCAAACAGATGTTACAGAGGGAATATTTCAACAACACTCACTCCTCACCCATGGAGTGCACCAAATGGATTTTTAAGCACCCAGGATTTGCAGTCCAGCCACCACTGGGTGAAACAGCTCACAGAACATCCAAGAGCCTGGGGAAATTCCTCAGAGCCCACTCACCACTGAGCTGAGGAGCTCAAACTCCTGTTCCAGCAGGAAGGAGGACCAGCCATCCTCCAGGACCTCAAACATGGGCCGGTAGAAGAAGGGATACATGAGGGTGACTGAATCCAGCGTGGAAAGCGCCTGTGAGGACAAGAGAAATCATGGAATTACAGGAATCACAGGAACCTCAAAGCTCATCCCATCCCACCCCTGCCAGGGCCAGGGACACCTTCCACTCTCCCAGGCTGCTGCAAGCCCCATCCAAACTGGCCTTGGACACTGCCAGGGATGGGGAGCCCAAAACCTCTGGAAAACACCCCATGACCCCATGTGAAACATCCCAGATTCCATTTGGCCTTTCAAAACATGAAAACCTAACTGGGAAAAAACCCCAAAAAGCTCTTAAGGCTGAGGTGAGCTCCAGACCTGCAGGTTTTCAGGTTTTTGGCTGAGGGTGACTGCTCACCTCGATGGAGCTGGCGATGTTCAGACACTCCTCCATCCCTGGGATGTCCAGCTGGATAATCCTCAGATCTTTGCATTTTATGACAATGGTGCCCAAGGAGCCCACGAACCTGCAGCAAGACAGAAACAAGAGTCCCGTAAAAACAAGATCCTCTGAGGCAGGAGAAGTGTCACAAAGTGTCACAGCTCCTCCTAGGAGGCAAATCTGCATTAGTGGCAATTTGTCTGCAGGGGCACCTTTCATGAAAATAAAGAAACAAACACAACTCGTTATTTGCTATTTGCAGGTTTGGCTTTATTTTCATTTATTCCATCCTTCTGCTGTGGCAGGGGGTGCAGGTATTACATGGCAAATATTACACTGCTGTGAGGTGCCCAGAGAAGCTGTGGCTGCCTCATCCCTGCAAGTGTCCAAGGCCAGGGTGAGGACTGAGCATGGGAAGAAATTCCCTGAGGTTTCCACCCCTCTGCTCTATTCCTCTCTCAGAAACACTCAGGGAAATCAGGAACAAATTTCATCAGCATTAAGCTTCATCAGCACCCAGCCATTCCCCCATCCCAGGCTCTGGGCTTTTTTAATCACTGCTGCCTGATTTCTCCAGTCTTGCTGGGAGAAATTAACTCTGTTCTACCAGATTTCCTCAGAAGGTTTTAAAAACAGAGAGAAGATTTTGTAATTAATATAAAAAATGAAGTATTATCCTCCAGCTGGAAAAAGGACCAAGGTGAGGCAGCAGAAGACCATGAGCAGGTGAGATGGGGCAGACACTCAGTGAGGGGCAATGGTGCAGGCAAAACAGAAATGAGGGGGAAAAGAGACATCTCTGAATTCTCTGTAGTTAAAAGGGGATGGGCAAGAAATACAAGGAGCTGTGCATCTACAGCTGAGCTGTACCACAAAAAGCACATTGCTGAAGGGTTATTAATCCCCACAAGCTGCTGCAGAAGTGAGGGATGATGCTGTAGAGCAGCAGGAGATGATCTGGGGCTGAGCAAGTCCAGAGCCCAATTCTGCCCCCAGTTTTGGAGGGTGACACAAAGTAAATCCCTTCAGCAGGGCTCTGATGTCCCTCTCTGTGCAGAGTGGGGAAGCTGTGTTGTTTATAAAGTGCTTCAAGGGTGGATGAACCCACTGAGCAATGAACACAGAGCAAAAGGGGTTAAACACAAAAATTCTGACTCTCTGCTGGACCAAAAATACAATCTTTGAGATGCAAAATCCAACATGAATATCCAAACAGAATGGGAGCCGTTGGCTCAGAGAGAATCATTAAAGTTGGAAAAGGATCATCGAGTCCAACCTGTGACCCATCCCCACCTTGTCCCCAGCCCAGAGCTCTGAGTGCCACAGCCAGACCTTCCTTGGGCACCTCCAGGGATGGGCACTCCAAACCTCCCCAGGTATTCCAAGGATTTATTCACCCTTTCTGTGGGGAAATTCCTCATCATGCCCAACCTGAACCTCCTCTGGCACAGCTTAGGGCAGTGTCTGTGCCCAGAGCATCCTCCCTGCTCTCCACGCCCGGGTTTGGGACAGCCGAGGTGCCAGGCGGCCTTTCCAGCCACGAGGGACGGGCAGGCAGGGGAAGGGAAGGGAAGCGTCACCTTTTGTCGATGGAGTCGATGTTGGAGTGGAGCAGCCACAGCTCCTCGGCGTTGTCGTGGCGCCGGGACGAGAAGATGAGGTGGTGGCCGGTGAGGCACAGCGTGCCCTCCACGGCCGGGTGGAAGGGCCGGTGCAGCACCACGTTATCGGCGCGGGGCGTCTTGATCAGCTCGGCGAACTCCATGCTGAGGGGAGGGCGGGGGAACTCACCGGGGAAATTCACCGGGGAAACTCAGCGGGGGAACTCACCGGGGAAACTCAGCGGGGAAATTCACCGGGGAAACTCACCAGGGAAACGGGGGCGGCCTCGGGAGCACCGGCAGGGCCGGGCTGGGACAGCCGGGCAGGCTCTGCGCGGTCCCACCCGGGCTGGGCGGGCATAACCCGCGGTGGCGGCGCTGCCTGGGCACCGAGCGCGATGCGGGCAGGGGAGAGACCCGCACAGGGCCCCCTCGCCCTCAGGGCCGGACCGGGGGAATGGCACGGAGGGGAGCGGAAGGGAGGCGCGGGAGAGGCTCGGGGCTGGCTCGGGGAGGGACAGGGCGCCGGGAGCTCCGGGAGCCCCGGGCCCCTCAGGATTCCCGGGAT
>VXBR01008498.1:340201-351274 GCA_013400215.1 Cisticola juncidis
CCCAATATCCAATCAAATTTCCCCCAATATCCAATCTAATTCCCCCAATATCCAATCTAATTCCCCCAATATCCAATCTAATTCCCGCAAGGCCAGGGGAGCTCGTGCTGTGCCAGGAGCATGGAACAGCGCCCACGAAACCACAAAACCCAGAAACATTCGTGCCTGGGGATGTCTCAAGCCATCTCCAGGAGCTGCTGTTTGCTCTGGGGCCCTGCAGGGTCACCCTGACCCGCTGGGCTCTCCCAAAGGCTCCTGGCAGCCGGGCCCTGCTCCACCCTGCAGATCCGGCTCCAGCCGTGCCAGCCGGGGCTGCCCACGGCTCAGCTGCTGCCCGGGCAGCCCAAATCCAGTCTGGGATGGCTCCTGATAAGCTCTGGGATGGCTCCTGATAAGCTCTGGGATGGCTCCTGATAAGCTCTGCAAGGCACAGACACAATGGGGTGTCAGATCCATGGTGGGGAGTGATTAGATCAAGCATCCAACCCTGCCCAGTGCTCTGCCAGTGAGGATCCTCAAGGGCCTCTCCCAGATGTGATTCTCCTCAAGGTTTTCACCACATTCCTTTTTGTGGGTGTTTTGTCTCCATTTTGAGTTTGTTTCTCTTTTTTTTCCTGGTATTGATCACGGCCTAAAGGAAATAAAAGAAAAATGGTTTATGAGCAGGAGTTAATAAATTTCCAGTTACCGTGGTGATGGTAGAAGGCCATCTCAGAGAGCTGTTCTAAGTTTTGGACTATCCAGGGTCTCCATTAAAAAAAAAATTCCATAAGGGAATAAAGCTCCTCCTTTCTGAATTTGCAAATAGGCTGAAAGGGGCTGCTCTGTCCTGGGAGGCACCAGGGACTGGATTTTTTCTTTTTTGGAAAAGACAGGAACAGTTGGTGGGGAAGCTGGAATAAGCAATATCTGGCAATTCAGGGATTCTGTGGGGCTGCAGTGGGCACCAAGGTGCACAGACTGGGATAGCATCATCCTGTTGTCCTCTGGAAAAGGCAGGAATTATTCCTTCTATAAAAATAACCACCAGGTTTATCACGTGCCAGGCACATCTGTTAATTCATTTCTTATTCTGAATTAGAATTCCAGGTGGTGCTGTTTGCTGCTGAGGGGACCAGGATTCAAGGGGAGGTGGAATGGTTGGAGCGAGCTCAGGGCTGAGACAGTTACAGGACCAAGAAAATGTGATCTGCAACAAAAATCTGGAAGAATTGAGATTGTGATCACAGAATGACAGAATGATTTGGGTGGGAAGGGACCTTAAAGACCATTAAGTTTCACCCCCTGCCATGGGCAGGGACATTTTCCACTAGACCAGGTTGCTCCAAGTCCCATCCAACCTGGCCTTGGACACTTCCAGGGATCCAGGGACAGCCACAGCTGCTCTGGGAAACCTAAAACCTGTGCCAGGGCCTGCCCACCCTCATTGCCATGAATTTCTTCCTAATATCCAATCTAAATCCACCATCCTTCATTTTAAGCCATTGCACCTTGTCCTGTCCCTCCATCCCTTGTCCCCAGTCCCTCTCCAGCTCTCCTGGAGCCCCTTTAGGCTCTGGAAGGGGCTCTGAGCTCTCCCTGGATCATTCCCTTCTCCAGCTGAGCACCCCCAGCTCTCCCAGCCTGGCTCCAGAGCAGAGGGGCTCCAGCCCTTGGGACACTTTCATGGCATTCCTTGGACCCTGTGGTTCCATGCATTTTTGGTAACACACAATAATCCCCGTGGCTGCAGCTTCTTTGGCAGCTGAACTCTTCCTTACCCCAATCCCTGGCCCTCGTGTCAGTGGTCACACCCTGCTCACATCCACAATGTTAAACTCCCTTCCAAGCTGGGTGAGCAGGTCCCAATTCCACTGGAAATCAAGCCTGGAGGTGCAGTGGGAAATGTGTTTGCAAATGTCTCAAGTGGCCTCCGACAAAAGCATGGCCAGGGCTGTGTTCAAATCTCACCAGTGAGGAGAGGCAGCTCCTTGTGCCAGGACTGTTGATTTGTTCAGAAGTCACTCACAGGAGGGTGAACCATGCCATGGAATCACAGACCCACAGGATCTTGGAACCATCTGGGTTTGGAAAAGACCTATCAGACCATTGAATCCAACCATTCCCCCAGCACTGCCAAGGCCACCACTGACCCATGTCCCCAGGTGCCACATCCACACAGCTTTTAAATCCCTCCTGTGATGGGGACTCCACCACTGCCCTGGACAGCTGTGCCAGGGCTGGACAACCCTTTCCATGAAGGAATTGTTCCCAATTTCCAACCTAAACCTCCTCTGGAGCAAATTGAGGTCATTTCCCCTTGTCCTGTCCCTGTTCCCTGGGAGCAGAGCCTGATCCCCCCTGGCTGTCCCCTCCTGTCAGGAGTTGTGCAGAGCCACAAGGTCCCCCCTGANGGGCCCTGCAGGGTCACCCTGACCCGCTGGGCTCTCCCAAAGGCTCCTGGCAGCCGGGCCCTGCTCCACCCTGCAGATCCGGCTCCAGCCGTGCCAGCCGGGGCTGCCCACGGCTCAGCTGCTGCCAGGGCAGCCCAAATCCAGTCTGGGATGGCTCCTGATAAGCTCTGGGATGGCTCCTGATAAGCTCTGGGATGGCTCCTGATAAGCTCTGCAAGGCACAGACACAATGGGGTGTCAGATCCATGGTGGGGAGTGATTAGATCAAGCATCCAACCCTGCCCAGTGCTCTGCCAGTGAGGATCCTCAAGGGCCTCTCCCAGATGTGATTCTCCTCAAGGTTTTCACCACATTCCTTTTTGTGGGTGTTTTGTCTCCATTTTGAGTTTGTTTCTCTTTTTTTTCCTGGTATTGATCACGGCCTAAAGGAAATAAAAGAAAAATGGTTTATGAGCAGGAGTTAATAAATTTCCAGTTACCGTGGTGATGGTAGAAGGCCATCTCAGAGAGCTGTTCTAAGTTTTGGACTATCCAGGGTCTCCATTAAAAAAAAAATTCCATAAGGGAATAAAGCTCCTCCTTTCTGAATTTGCAAATAGGCTGAAAGGGGCTGCTCTGTCCTGGGAGGCACCAGGGACTGGATTTTTTCTTTTTTGGAAAAGACAGGAACAGTTGGTGGGGAAGCTGGAATAAGCAATATCTGGCAATTCAGGGATTCTGTGGGGCTGCAGTGGGCACCAAGGTGCACAGACTGGGATAGCATCATCCTGTTGTCCTCTGGAAAAGGCAGGAATTATTCCTTCTATAAAAATAACCACCAGGTTTATCACGTGCCAGGCACATCTGTTAATTCATTTCTTATTCTGAATTAGAATTCCAGGTGGTGCTGTTTGCTGCTGAGGGGACCAGGATTCAAGGGGAGGTGGAATGGTTGGAGCGAGCTCAGGGCTGAGACAGTTACAGGACCAAGAAAATGTGATCTGCAACAAAAATCTGGAAGAATTGAGATTGTGATCACAGAATGACAGAATGATTTGGGTGGGAAGGGACCTTAAAGACCATTAAGTTTCACCCCCTGCCATGGGCAGGGACATTTTCCACTAGACCAGGTTGCTCCAAGTCCCATCCAACCTGGCCTTGGACACTTCCAGGGATCCAGGGACAGCCACAGCTGCTCTGGGAAACCTAAAACCTGTGCCAGGGCCTGCCCACCCTCATTGCCATGAATTTCTTCCTAATATCCAATCTAAATCCACCATCCTTCATTTTAAGCCATTGCACCTTGTCCTGTCCCTCCATCCCTTGTCCCCAGTCCCTCTCCAGCTCTCCTGGAGCCCCTTTAGGCTCTGGAAGGGGCTCTGAGCTCTCCCTGGATCATTCCCTTCTCCAGCTGAGCACCCCCAGCTCTCCCAGCCTGGCTCCAGAGCAGAGGGGCTCCAGCCCTTGGGACACTTTCATGGCATTCCTTGGACCCTGTGGTTCCATGCATTTTTGGTAACACACAATAATCCCCGTGGCTGCAGCTTCTTTGGCAGCTGAACTCTTCCTTACCCCAATCCCTGGCCCTCGTGTCAGTGGTCACACCCTGCTCACATCCACAATGTTAAACTCCCTTCCAAGCTGGGTGAGCAGGTCCCAATTCCACTGGAAATCAAGCCTGGAGGTGCAGTGGGAAATGTGTTTGCAAATGTCTCAAGTGGCCTCCGACAAAAGCATGGCCAGGGCTGTGTTCAAATCTCACCAGTGAGGAGAGGCAGCTCCTTGTGCCAGGACTGTTGATTTGTTCAGAAGTCACTCACAGGAGGGTGAACCATGCCATGGAATCACAGACCCACAGGATCTTGGAACCATCTGGGTTTGGAAAAGACCTATCAGACCATTGAATCCAACCATTCCCCCAGCACTGCCAAGGCCACCACTGACCCATGTCCCCAGGTGCCACATCCACACAGCTTTTAAATCCCTCCTGTGATGGGGACTCCACCACTGCCCTGGACAGCTGTGCCAGGGCTGGACAACCCTTTCCATGAAGGAATTGTTCCCAATTTCCAACCTAAACCTCCTCTGGAGCAAATTGAGGTCATTTCCCCTTGTCCTGTCCCTGTTCCCTGGGAGCAGAGCCTGATCCCCCCTGGCTGTCCCCTCCTGTCAGGAGTTGTGCAGAGCCACAAGGTCCCCCCTGAGCCTCCTTTTCTTCAGGCTGAGCCCCTTTCCAGCTCCCTCAGCCTCTCCTGGTGTTCCAGCCCTTTCCCCAGCTCTGTTGCTGTCTGTGTGGCAGGTCCCCATGCAGCCAGGTGTCCTCAGTGTGACAGTGACAGTGACAAACAGCTCATGCTCAGAGGGGTGGGAGAGCAGAACCACACAGAGCAGCAGACAGGAAACCCACCCAATTCCAGTCTGATGTTTGGGAATGTTGGGTTGGATATGGATGAATATTGTTGTGCTGAGTATCCCTCAGTGGATTTTATGGATTTCATGGAAGCACAGGATAACACAGGGTGGGAGGGAGCTCTGGTCCCCCCTCAGAGCTGCTCAGAGCAGAGAAATCTTCCAAGATTGGCTGCCCCAGTCACCTTCTGGAGCCATTTATAACCCCTGTTCCACAGCATCTATGGCAGCCATGGAATCACCAAAGTTGGAAAAGCCCTCTGGGGTCACCAAGTCCAACCATTCCCCCAGCACTGCCAAGGCCACCGTGTCCCCAAGTGCCACATGCACACAACTTTTAAATCCCTCCAGGGATGGCAACTCCACCACGGCCCTCAGCACCATTTTAGTGAACAAATCTTTCTTAATATCCAATTTAAATTGGTGCAACTTGGGGCTGTTTCCTCTCCTGCTGCCAGTGGCACAGTGAGTGGCACCACTGTGGGCAGTGGGAAGGAACAATTCCTTTGTTCAGTGCCTCAGACTCCCGTGTCTCATCTGCTTCCCTGGTTATGGAAAGGGAAAACCAGAGTTCTCTCTCTTTTTAGGGCATTTTTTAACAGTGCTGTCACACATTTCCCCATACTCCTCTCCCTCTGCAGTGGAGGATCCCAGTCTAATTACTGCCTAATTACTGCCTGGGAATGAGTGCCCAGCTCTCCCCATCCTCCCTGCCATCCTTTGTACCTCTGCCTGTGCAGAGAGAGGGACCTGCACAGTTTGCAGCATGAAGCACCCTCAAAACTATCACAAAACCACTCCAATTTCTACCAGCACCCATTCCAGCAAATCCAAGCACTCCGTTTTCCTGCTTCTGGGCACTGCAGTGTGTTTTTTTGGTGTGGTGTGGGTTTTGGTTGTTTTGGTTTTTTTTTTTTGTGGGGGGGGGGTGGTTTGGGGTTTGTTTGGGGTTTTTTGGTTTTTTGGGGGGTTTTTGGGTTTTTTTTTGGTTTTTCATTTGTTTGTTTGTTTGTTTGTTGTTTTTGTTTTGTTTTGTTTTNTTTGGGGTTTTTTTGTGGTTTTTGTTGTTGGCTTTTGGGTTTGTTTTGGCTTGTTTGTTTGTTTTTGGTTTTGGTTTTTTTTTTGTTTTTTTGGTGGAGGTTTTTGGTTGTTTTGTTGGTTTTTTTTTCCTGAGTGCTCTTTGGGAATGTCTCGTTCCTGGAAGGTGAAAATCAGTTTGCCATCACTCAGCCAGTCCCGTTTGCCATCTGCTGAAGCTGCCACTCAGGGAGATCCTTCCAGAGCCTCCTCACAGTCAGTTCTCATTTCCCTGCTCTCAATAACCTCCTGTTAATAATAACCTCCTGTTAATAATAACCTCAATAACCTCAATAATCTGCATCAGAGCACCCCTGACAGCTGGGTCAGGCCATGCCCACCCCAGAATCTGAACACACTTGAGCCCCCAGATCTGTCCGAGGGTTTGTAAGGAAGAGGGGCTGGTCAAAGTGTCTGCAAGTGCTCAGCTCTCCTTGGAAAAGGCTCTCAGCTCCAGGGCTCCTGCCCTTCAGAGGGGTGACAGGGGACAGCAGATCTGCAGGGGACGTGGTGTTTGCTGAATTTACCAGGGGGAATTTGCAGTCATGGTTCCCAAGAGGGTGACACACGGACACCGGGTCCGTGTCCAGCCCGTGTGGGGACATCCCTGGGCAACAGAGGCAGAGCTGTCAGTGCATCCTGGCCACATCCCAGCCCTGCTGCATCCCTGCCAAAGCTGGGACAGGCCTGAGATACTGATCTTGTTCCCTGCGAGGTCCCTCTGCCCCAGGACATCTGTTCCATCCGCTCCCCGTCCTCTCCTGTCACACCCTGCGGTTTTCCATTGAATCAGGGGCTGATACCAGGCCTGGGGAGGGCAGAGTTTTGCCAGCAGGGTGGAGGGGCTGGTGGCAGTGACCCATGAGAGGTCAGTGACCCATGAGAGGTGTCCTGAGCAGCAGGACCTCCCCCAGACCCTCCTCTGTGCCCCATAAATGGAGGATCCCCAGCAGTGCCGCTCACAGCCCAGCTCCGGCTCCCTCCGACGCTGCTGCTCCAGCCCTGCTGAGATCCCAGCTCCTCTCCAGCCCTGCTGAGATCCCAGCTCCTCTCCAGCCCTGCTGAGATCCCAGCTCCTCTCCAGCCCTGCTGAGATCCCAGCTCCTCTCCAGCCCTGCTGAGATCCCAGCTCCTCTCCAGCCATGAGGTTCCTCTGCCTGGTCTTTGCTGTCTTCCTCCTGGTCTCCCTGGCTGCCCCAGGTAAGAGGGGAATTGTGTGGGATTGTGGATAAGGGGGAAAAGCGGGATAAGGAGTGTCAGCCTGGGGGCAGCAGCTGGAGAAAACGTGGCCCCGACTGGCTTTAGAGCTTTGATGGCCACATAAATGTCCCTGATCCTTTGGGGCTTCATCTGTGTCTCCTCCCAACCCAAACCACTCGAGGGCTCTAGGATTTCATGATTCTCTGATTTCATGACTCTGATTTCGTGATTCTTCAGATTTTAGGATTCTATGATTCTGTGACGTGGTTTGGTTGCCCCAGGTTGTCTTACATGGGGAGCTATTTTTATACAAATGAATCTTTACCAAAAAAAATCACTTCAAAGTACTGCAAGAGGCACATTTAGGATGTTTTGGATGTTTTTGACACCTAAGTTGAGGTGAGCTGGTGTACTTGTTGTAATCATGAAGCACCAAGTGAGTGCTGGATGTCCTTTTGAGAGGTACCAGCCTTCTGGAAGTTTCCCCTGCTTGGTGCCACTTTTTGTGCCAGACTTTCTGGCAATGCCTTCAGGGTCAAGCCCCCTCACATTTTTAATGTGCAGTGCTCAGACATCCCTTCTGCTCTGGTTCTCACCTCCCTCTTCAGTGCCTGAAGGGGGATTTGGGGCTCAGGAATGTTCCCATTCCAAAATTCCTTCACTTTGGACATCATTTCCCAGCTAGCTCAGGCCAGCAGCTTCTCACCCTGGTGCCTGGCACCTGATGGAGCCTTGCCCTGAGGAACATCTAAATGAATTTTGGGTTTTGGGGTGTTTTGAGATGCTCTCCCCTCTTTTTCAACATGCACTGGGGTCATGAGTGGCCACCAGAAGGGGAGGGAGGTGCACAAGGAGCTGCTCTGGGCCCTTCAGGGTCCTTCCAGCTTTGGGGTTGGGAAGGAGGGTTGGATATGTGGGGGGATGGAGCAGGACAGCCCTATGGACAGGGTGTGATCCTGCTGCCCACTGCAGCTGGGAGGGGATGGGAGGGCAGGGAAATGGGGAATAGAGATGGGGAAATGGGGAAATGGGAAATGGGGACATGGAGAACAGAGATGGGGAAATGGGGAAATGGGGAAATGGGGAAATGGGGAACAGAAATGGGGAAATGGGGAACAGAGATGGGCAAATTAAGAAATGGGGAAATGGAGAAACAGAAATGAGGACCAACCACTCTCCCTCCCCTCTTCCAGGCTATGGCAAGTTCAGGAAGACCTATGCTCCTCTGGGGTACTGCTCCCCAAAGTGCCGCGTGGTGGATTTCAAATCCACCTCTGGTGACTGCAAGTACACCTGCTGCATCCCACCCAGCTGGAAGGGGAAATAGGAGCTGAAAGGGAGCTCCTGGGGAAGAGGAGGCACCACTGTGGCTTTGGGAGCAGATTCCCAGCTGTCTGACCCCGCTGTCATCCCCTCCTCTGAGAAAATAAATAAAACAAAGGAAAAAAGGAGATGTCATCTGTTGTGTGCTCATTTAAAGCACAGCTGGGACAGGTTCCCCCAAGCCCAGCTGGAAAGGCCTGTTGGGATCTGGTCTCACTGTTTTTTTCCACAAATTTCATAGTGAAAGTGTCAAAGAGATGGAGTTTTCCCCTCTGTTCCCCACAGGGAATTCAGGCAGAGCTGAGTGACAAAGGTGTGGTGGGACAAACACCCCCCTGGCTGTCCTTTCCCACTGAGCCTCACAGCAAATCCCAGGGGTGGGAGGGGGCCTGGGGCCCGAAAAATCAGTGTTCAGTGGAGATCCTGGCAGAAGTGTTGGGGAATGAGAGGAAAGGATGGGGACAAGGTCACAAACTCTCTCCAGCATCTTCCTCGTTTAGGAGGGGGGAAAAAGGCCACAGGTTGGAGAAACCCAAGAATTTAGGGAAATGTGATGAAATAAAGCAGGGATTGGTAAAAGGGAAAAATGTAAATAGAGGGACCTTAAAGAGAGCACAGAGAGACCAGGCAGGGATGACCAGAAGGTGCTCAGGAAGCTCCTGAAAATGGGATTAACCCTCACTGGCCACAGGGCAGATCCCATCTCCTTGGGATCCAGCAGATACATGGAGTAAAGCCAACACCATTTCCAGGCACCTCTGCTGGTCTTGAGTGGGGAATGGGCACTGGGAAAGGTGAAGAGAAAAACAGAACCAAGATCTCTACAGCAGATGAGGAAAGGGGCTGAAACCCGATAATTTGGGTTTCCCACTCGGTCATTCCTAAAAAAGACACAATTTGGGGAATGGAGCACATCTCTGGCAGCAGCAGCTCTGACCTCCCCATGGTTCTGGTGCTGCCAAAATCCCTTCTCACCAACTCTGGAGGAATTTTAGGGTTCTGGAATTGGGGCACTGTTAATGATCCTTTTTAGGATGTTCTCTGTGCCACTGATCCAGGCCTGGATTTGATGTGTTTGAGTGCACATGTTTGAGTGATTTTTGTGTCTTGGTACCCTGAAGCCACAGCAGAAATTTCAGCAGAGGGATCTCCCTTAATCATCAGTTGTATTTCTCCTCTAATACATTTTCTTTGACCACTGAATTCAGTAAGAAAAGTAAAAAAAACAAACAAACACAAAAAAACCCCAAACAACAACAACAACAAACCCCATAAAATAAATTAAAAAAAAAATTTAAAAAAAATAAAAAAAATTTTTAAAATTTTAAAAATTAGAAAAAAGATTTAAAAAATTCAAAAATTAAAAAAAATTAAAAAATTTAAAAAATTAAAAAATATTTTTTAAAAAANTCCACCACTGCCCTGGGCAGCTGTACCAGGGCTGGACATTCCTTTGATGAAGAAATTGTTCCCAATATTCAACCTAAGCCTCCCCTGGCACAGTTTGAGGCCGTTCCCTCTCCTCCTGTCCCTGTTCCCTGGGAGCAGAGCCCGACCCTCCCTGGCTGTCCCCTCCTGTCAGGAGTTGTGCAGGGCAATGGAACAAGAGCAGGAGTAGAATAATGAAGTGACCCTGGATTGCTGTGGGGTTAAAACTGCAGCACTTTAAAGCAGTCATTTACTCACTCCTCTCATGTCAAGTTTTCAGAGTTCTGTATCTGGAAAGGACAGGTCTTTGAGGAAAACAAAAACAAAAACAAACTTTTTTTGGCTTTCCTCTCTGACATAAACAGAGTAACTTGAGAGATGTTCATAAAACCACAGGCTATCCTGAGCTGGAGGGGACCACAAGGATCACCCAGTCCAGCTGCTGGCCCTGCACAGGACACACCCAAAAATCCCACCAGGAGCCTGAGAGGGGATGAATATCAATAAAAACAGCCTCATAAATTGCAGCTCCAGAAGAAAGGGTGTTCTGCTGAGTCCTGTTCCTAGAAGCTGCAGGCCCTGGCACAGATTTCCCAGAGAAGCTGTGGCTATCCCTGGATCCCTGGAAGTGTCCAAGGCCAGGCTGGATGGGGCTTGGAGCAACCTGGGACAGTGGGAGGTGTCCCTGCCCATGGCAGGGGGTGGGAATGGGATGAGCTTTAAGGTCCTTCCAACCCAAACCATTCCAGGATTTCATCACAATTGATTGGATCCTGGTTGTGAGATTCTTCTTTCCCCCCACACTCTGTTTTCCTCTATTTTCAGTGATATAAGACTTCAACAGAAACATTTTTAAAGGAACAAGCCACACAGAGAAAAAAAAAAAAAAAAAAAAAAAAAAAAAAAAAAAAAAAAAAAAAAAAAAAGGAAAAAAGAGCTAAACCCATCTTTCCCCCCAAATCTGGAGTTCCCATATTGCCTGGTGCAATACATTTAATACATTTAAAATAAGTGTCTTTCCTTGTAGTGACAGTCGGTGCATCTGCCCCGGGAGAGAGAGGGAAGGGAGCGTCTGGCACAGGGATTCCTGTTAATGTGCCCATCTGCTTCCCTGTCACTGCCACCCACACACAGCCACAGTCAGGGCACAGCCTGAACTGCCTCTTTTTAAACACTGGGACCTTCCTGAGGAGTGCAGGTTGTGTAAAGAGCAGAGAAAAAAAAAAAAAAAAGGCCCAGCAGGGCTTTTTCCAGCTGATCCTTC